>UZAF01016116.1:100652-115115 GCA_900617895.1 Haemonchus placei | reverse complement strand
CTTTATAGTAAGTAGGATATATATATATATATATATATATATATATATATGCTTTTGCTTCCTGATGTCTGGTAAAAATAAAACGACCCCGGAGGGGTGGAAGGCTTGGTTGGCCTAGGCGGATATCGGTCCAGGATTCGAACCTGTGACCATGAGTGTGTGAAAGGCGCCACTTGCACAAGCAAGTTAGAGTCCGTTCCTTAGAATAGATTAAACTCGAAGAGTAACGGTTTAATGGTGAGAGCGGTGTACTCTAAGCAACGAGCAATGACTGGCGAGAGTGTCCTCTAGCAAGTATTGACTAAGAATTTTCAAAAATGCTTCTTTAACTTTGCATTTTTACGAAAAGAAAAGCGAAATATTCCGTTTATCAAGTATGAGAACGGCATTCCGTTGATTGGTAGCCATTCTTGAAGTTTGCAAAAATATCAACTTATGCAGAAGAGTTGCACATGTTTAAATATGCACACCTTATAACCCTTCTTTTTGTATTCCTCTAAGATATATGGATACTCGTCCAACCATTCGTTGCAAACCTCCGTATTGTTCCAATCGGGTTCCTCCGGTGGTCGTCCAACACGGTCTACTTTTTCTACAGATTTACCTGAATGTTAAGTTATTCATGCTAAAAAAACTCGCTTCAATAAATAATGTAAACTTGACAGAATACCGAAAAGCAGAGGAAAGCCGTTTGGCCTACTGTTATCCCCAACTTTATTCAGAAAGTCCATTTGAACTGCTCCTAGGTGGTTCTTCAAGAACCGCAGAGTCTTTGGTAAAGATCTGTAAAAGTATGTCGTCATCCAAACTCCAGAAGAGAAGGGATCGTTTAAAATGAGAACAAAACAAGTTGCATGAAACATAACGATTCCACCAATAATTTTTTATATGACCTCGATCATGAGATAGGTGAAGACTGCTTGATCGATTTTGAACCTACAATGTATGTGCACGCTAAGAACATTTGAAAAGTTACGAAAAACCCGGATTGCGCTCCCTTCCTTTTTCTTCATAACCAGCTTCTTCTTTTTAGATGTGCATGGTTCAGTGTACTTGTCAAGTTCCAGAAAATGGTGAAGAGCAAACCTGATGAATCCACTCTTTCACTCGTCGTTCCTTCGAAGTACCTTCGGCTACGCAATCAACTGCTAGGTCCGCTATAATTGGAACCAAACCCTAATGGCATTTAATCAAAGTGTCAGGTTTATCGACAATTCTTGTGGGGTTTCACTTTTCTTCTTTGTTTTTAAATCGGCAGAAAATGAGGACCAATGAACAATATTACCATCACCATTGTTAGTCACCATTAAGGGTCAACCCATGGAACAAGTCTGCGATCAATTTTTTTCTCAGAACTGCTGAGACTCTGAAGAAGCCGGCCCGACCTACGCCATCAAACTTTGTGAAACTACAGCCATGAAAGCCTTAGGGGGCGGAACAAGTGATCAGTAATTCTTGAAGTATCCCTAGTCAAGTAAGAATATTAAAAGCGAATTATGCATTTTATGATGACAACCATAACGGCACTATTTGGAAACACTTCATCTTTCTTGCCAAAGACATGAATGCAACCCATTCATTACTTGTATAATTGGTTTTTCAGTTCCGAAATGTGCTTATTTACAGGAGACCATGATTGCATCGATTCTATGGTCACAGCCATGTGGTATCTTTCCTCTCGCTGACTTAAAACAACACTCAAACTATCTGCTTTCGAATCCCTAAAAATCACGGGTAGAGCAATAAGTGCAACATGTCCCCACTTACACAATCGGGCTATAAACCGTAACCGTTAACTCGAAGTGGTTCAAAGAAAAGGGAGAACAAATCACCTTTTAACCATAAATGTTGAAGTCGAATCGATCACTATCATGTAAACGTTTGGCAGCGAATTCATTTGACTTTCCGATCTATGAATAAAAAGTATAGCTTAAGAGGACGAAAACTGTACCTACGGGAACCCCTTGTTCTCATGCGATGAATGAGACTTTGAACTCACGTTTCGTTCTCATAGATTTGCATGTGAAGATAATGTTCAGTCTCGTTGTAGCCCTCTCTGTTGCACTCTGTCTCAATGATATCACATTCGAACGAGCTGTTTGTAGGGAGCTCTCGGAAATCTCCTTCGATTATGTTGCTGTCCTTGTTTGGATACAAACACATGAAACACTTTCTTCTTGAAAAAATGCTGAGAAAACAAAACTTTTGTTGGTCGAGTATTAATCGAGCAACAGCCTTTTATTCAAAAATAATTTGCTACTACTCTAGTTGTTGTTGTGTCGATTTGAACTGACCACGACGTTATTCCCCACCTCGTCTGTCTGTAGTGCGTCTTCCGGGTGCAGAGAAGTAACATAAAGCTAGTATTGAGATGAGCACAGCGCAAGGCTTTCATGACACTACTCCGTCAACGGGACGAATGGAAGTCATCTTGGTCTTATAGTTGACGTAGCTTCGGCGGGTTTTGCGAATGCTCTCCCCAGCCTCGACGACATCAGCCGGAACTTCGGCTCTTCTCTCTTTCAGAGCTTCCTTTATCGCTTCTCTGCACAGCTTCGCTCGTTTGGGCGTTAGCTGGTTATGGACTGCAGCTCGCGCAGTTCAACGTTGACATATCAGCTCGAGTGTCTTCGAGGAGAAACGTTTCTAGGCATCTTTGTGACTCTTCGCTTTCCTACCGTTATCGTGAAGATATAAGACTAGCCGGTCGTACCCCTCATCAGTGTTGTCGCTGATGTAATCATTCCACTAACTCGCAATCGAAGTGATCCAATTTGACACAAACCTTGGAGCTTCGTTTCCTGATTCTCGCAACTCTTTCTCTCTCGACACAGTGAAAATCGAAATTTAGCGCGGAGTAGGTGATGGCCCAATTCCGTGTAGAACTCCGAACAACAGCGACATTAGTCAGGCAAAATCTTCAGTTGAAGATGTTCGACAGGATAGTCATTGACTATTACGGTCCTTTTTAGGCTCTAACCTAGAAAGCGACTCCGACGATGGTTAACTTGGCAAAACATTAATGCAGAACTTGTAAAGGGTTTGATAATACAGCTCAATGACTGAGAAGACCTTCTCATACTATTATATCAATACTATACTAACAAACACTAACGACCTCACTAATCTTTCAACACTAAACACTGGTCGTATTGCATTGAAGCTTCCGAATAGAACCGCAAATCCGGACTATTTTTGAATTCGTATGTTTAAGGGGACATGATACTCGCCTAAATCAGATCTGCAGCGGATGTTCTGAGTCTGCGGTGAGACACCAGCTTAGGTAGTAAGCAAAACGTCTTCATACCAATTAGTGGTGGTCCATTCCATTATATGGCATGCATTATCTTAGAAAAATGGACCGAATGACCATGCTCAGTGGAGCAAACACAAGTACTGTAGGTGAAAATCTGTCTCGATGGACACCCATGTTGTCTCACACTATTTTTCGGAGGATAGAGGCCTCCATCCATATGTTCCTCGTACGGTGGAGGAAATCTAGGAGCCCATCACGTATATTCTTGATAAGCGCTCGAGAAGACAAACGATTGTGGAACATAATTTGTAAATGAGGACTGTATGAATTGTCACCTGTGTACCATGTATATATGGTTACAAAGGCATTCCACAGCGATCTAATGGGGCTCATCATCGAAGGGCTTGGTCCAAGCCCAATGGAAACACTGTAAAGCTCTTCGCCTGCACTATTTGTGAAAACGATTTTTTTGTATTGTCATCAATGGACCGAACCAAAACTAATACATTTGCCAGGTTGCGACAAATCGTGGAAAATTGACAAAAAAAATGCGGAGTCACTTCGAATATTCTCAAAAATGGGGGAAGGGTGTCATCGTATGCTAGATCATCCGACTGTAAAGTGTGAATGATGAGCATCATTATGTATGTTAATAAATGGTATTAAATGACAGTCTTCTCGGTCTCTGTGCATAACTCAAGGCAAATATTTCGAGCATTCACCTTGCCTTACATGAAGTTTCATTTGTCAATACTTCGATATAACCATTTCTGAGAACAGTCCATGGCTTATACACTCGGCAACCCTGAAATCGGTTCTTCCACGAAAACAACACTATTTTGAATTCTGCTTTTCTGCTTATTAGCTGGAGCACCTGGCGGTAGATAGAACCAAATAAGACAAAAAATTATGCTGTTATTGCCCCCTATGTTCAGAAATCACTTCAATAAGAGAGGCTATGTGGAGAGGTTGAGAAAGCTAGTTCAAACCATTTAGATTTGAAGTTCCGGATTATTTGCAATGCTAATGAAATGCAACCACACGCTTGACCCTTCATTCTAGAACATGATTGGAAGCGGACCTAACTGTCGATTCTACCACATCTATTATGGAAACTGACTCAACCAGTGCAGCACCAGTAAGCAAGAGATGTTGACATAGCGGTCAACTTTTACTATTGCTATCAATGCTAACCAATACCAGATCACCTCCGTTCCCACACCGATTTGCTGAAAATTCATACGTGCATACATACATACATACATACATACATACATACATACATACATACATACATACATACATTGATGGTAAAAGAATGAAGTTTCAGGCGCTAATCAGTCCCGACCGAGGAATGCGCCCCCGCACTCGACTTCAATTTAGAATCCTAGTGGCGTAATGGGTGCGTATTTGGCCTATACATACAATGACGTGGCCAGCCGATGCACAAGTCAGTACTTCTAAGCTCCCAGACGAGCCTGTTACCAATTCCCCTGAGGGACGGAAGTATTGGTTGGCCTAGGCGTACATCGATTCGGGATTCGAACCTGTGACTGTGTGAAGTGCGCCCACATGCCACTACACCCCCTCCGCCTTACATACATGTATACATTCATATACGCATGCATGTATACATACACACATATGTATGTATATACATACAACTCGATGTAATTTCTATTCATTAATTCTTCCCTTTTAATATTAATAACTTGTTGATGACTGTTGAACCTGACCAAGAAGAGGGTGGTAAATGATATGGGTATCTTCACTGCGTATGTATGCGTATGTATATGTATATGTATATGTATATGTATACGTATATATGAGCAGCGGATTTTTGGCAACTCTATAGGAGATTCAGGATGCAAACGGATTCTAGATGAATGATGATACCAATGCGACCTTATAAGAAAACTTAATGGATTGAATAATGAAGTGCTGAAGTCACTAGATCTCTCTATTTTCATATTGATAGCAGAGCCTTGGCTACTTCAATCTGGAATGTAGGGTGTGACTGAGTGGCTATCACTCGATGAGGGAAGGGAAGTATGTAATAGCTGACAAGTGATCTCAGGGCGCAGGATCAACTCAGCTCCCTACTCTTTTCGTATTCAGTAGCCTTCCTACTATTCGATTCGACCACAACACATCAAGGATTTCTCTCATTGAGGAATCGCGTTTCTTTTGATTCCACTACTGGCTGCGGTAAGACATGACCAATAATCCGGAAATCTTGACTGATTCATATTCATAATGATAATGATGGCCATGAACGAGGACTTGATAATGACATTATCTCGCTGAAGAGCGGAATTCAGCTGACAGATAATTATTGTTAAGATCAGGGCAGCAGATCGAGGCTTCTTAGTCGTTAACGACGTCTCCAAACATTGACCACTTGCTTTCCTGTGTTAATGCCCACCTCTTTCGGTCTCTGCGTCTAATTTGCAGTGCCCGCATGATTTTCTGTACTCCTCTTAGAGTTTCTGATTTTGAACTTTCCATTTGATCTGAAACGTGGAATAACGGCCGAGCATTCTAACTCCGTCACAAGGAAGCCAACATTATCTACTTTCCAGACACATCCGAAGTTATCCACCAGAGTCAAGATTGCACTATCAGTGTGAAGGGTTAACACTTGCATCACCTGTATCACCTGCCGTCCGTTGGTTTCTCGAGTGAGTGTCGTAACATTTCGTCCTTGTTGCGAGCCAGATTAGTCTATTAGATGGTGCTTGCTCGAGGTATACGACAACAAGGTTTGGAGGATTTCTTCCGTTCAGTGTTTTCGTGATGAATTTGGAATCGCGCTGGCTTTCGTACTGATGTTCGATCAGCGTGATTTCAGTTGGCTCTTAGACCAGACCCAGTAGTTTCGCCTTTCACAGCTCCCTATCGGCCCTAACTAACTGATATCATTCTTATCCTTGCCGTTAGCGTTCGGATCTTATCGGCTGTATCCTTTCAAAACTTTAACACTCTAGACTCAAGGGAGGAGGTGTGACTTCTCCTCATAGTCTCACCCACCTAAACACATACGCACACCAGCACACACATGCCGAAACACACAAATATCAACAGTCATACTTGACGAGTTACAGTGTAGGATACTGCAATCCCAGCCTTCTTGCAAGAATGTGAGAAAAATTGTGATAGTCAACAAAACCCACTTTCTTCGGGTTGTGACCAGGCTTGTGAAAGCTGAGAAGTTCTGGAGACAGAGGATCGAAAACTTTGAGAGGGCAGGTGTCGAGAACAGTAGCATCATCATCAAAAGTGAATGCTCGGCCTCGCGTCTGTCGTCCATATGCTGAATGTATATGTGACTACTACATGGTACAGGATGGAACGCTCGCTTCCTCTCTTTCGAACTTCCAAACGATGAAGAATTTTGTGCAGACAAAGCTAGTACATACAATGGCTCAATGTTCGCTGTACAATAGACATGCAATGCTAATGAATCATTGGTTCAGCACTCAGTTGCGACTTTTCGCCATCAAATGTTACGTCACAGAAACTGACGTGGAGACAATAAAGGCTCGGCGAACGTAGTAGTGGCTCGAACAATCAGCGTGAGCGTGGCTCACAAAAGCTCTATGTCGGGAACACTCCAGTCAGTAAGATCCCTGATGGGTTGCAAATCGTGAAGTGGTTTCCTACGTAGAACTTTTTGTCAGAAGCCGACAGACGAGNTTTCGGTGCCACTTAAGAAAAAGATCATTCTAGGGTTGCATCCAAATATAACTACTACCACGCTGAAAGTAATTACTTCAAAGATTTTGCCATTCTCAGATCAATTCAGTCTCAACAGAATTAATCATCGCTCACAATTAGACTCATTCTCTTCGGTTGGGAAGCATAACACGAGGCCATTTAAACCAATTATGAAATATTTCGATGGTCTAATCTCGAAGCAACCTACTCAGGCATGTCGTTAATGTTCGAGCTCAGGACTTCCAAGAAGACTACTACTGGTTCACTTCAAACAGCTCTTTTTGAATTCTGCACAGCTCTGCTACTTCATGAGGAAGAAGGGACGATCATGTATTGTATTGATTGCCGACACACCCTTCTGACTGAAGGGAGGGGATTCGAATGTGTCTAAAGTTCGGCGCTGATACATTGCTAGTATAATAAGGATTCATTTCATTTCACACGTATTAATGGATTCATTTCTTGATATACTAATCTTGTGATGTGTGCCCCCCCCCCATCAAGTAGATTTTCATCGCTCTTAACAGTGGTACTACCCTATGTCCAATCATATGTGATCCCGTCACACCTAATGTAAGGTGCTAAACGCCAATGATGCCATGCCAATTCGAATTCGAAGAAACCTATCAGTTGACAGCTTTTGTATACTGATGCTCGTTATGAACCTTTATCATGTGTTATCACTTCCTGTCGCTACTCATTTCTAATCCCGTTCCACTTCCTACCATCAATGAAGGTGCTCCTGTTGACGCGGAAAGCGTGGCGGACTCAGGTACTTTTGCATATTGGGAAATTATATGCATTGTTATCAGTTTCCAATATCTCTCATTAGCATTCGCTCCCGGTCATCAGTATCCCTCTCTTCCATAGCTGTAGAAGTAATGTTACAGAAGTACATTAACAAGAACTCACTTAAATAGATGTGTCCATACTGAAGTGATATATATGAAACTATAGCTATCAAGTTTGCAAGAAGCAATGCTGTGATTACTATAGTGCATAATTGCTGCATTCTCAATATTCACTGAAATGAAGAGTAGATGGTGGACGAAAAAACACAACAATGATTACAGGCTAATTCACTAATCACAAGAGTAGATGCTAGATTAATGAGTGTAGTTGCTGATTTTAAGTGACGTGGATAGCTCTTAACTCGTTTGCTTTCCACTCTCATCACTTACTGTCTAGTCCACCAACATGAAGCCCAGTTGTATTGTGTTCTCATGTTCCGGGTGGTTTTTCCACGTTTGAACCTCGCAAGATTATCATTTTACCAGTAGGATCGCCCAGCTAACGCCGGGCTCTCCTCCTTATGTAATGCCCGGCTACGCCGGGCATCCTCCTTCTCATGTAATAGGAACAAAGATTGGTACAAACAAACAGGGATTTATTTTTCGATGAATATAACATGAAACTGTTTCATTCTAATAATGACTTCCTCGGATAGTGCTTGGTCATGGGATGATACAGAAAGTCGGCTAAGGAAGCATACCTATCTAGGGCCTCCGGTCTAATCGTAACCTCACTGGTTTTATGAGGACGCTAATTTACTCCGATACCACCTCCTTCAGAACGAATAGAAAGCAATTTCAGAGAGCACTGTCCGATCTGAAAAGAGTGGAGCTTGCTTTCTCGGATAGTGATTGGTTAGGGAATGCTCCATGCCATCAGGGGTTGCCCATAACATAACATCGTCATCTCCATCTGGCGAACCCCGTCCACTCCAGGGATTCGGCAATTCTCCCCCTGAGATACCTCCAGCCACTTCTTTCCCGTTTCTAGGACGTTTTTGAATAGACTCATAAATATTCGATTTTGGCCTCGCCACCCCCCCCCCCCCCCNTAACCCCCTTACTTCAGGGTTTTAGCCGCACTCCTTCTATAGCTTCTAACCACTCACTTTCCACATTATAATACGTTTTTGAATAGATTCATAAGCTTACTCAAAAAGAACCTAACGCCTCAACGCATGCCAGCCCCCTTTAAGGTGGGCGGAGCTTTGCTATGCACGCATGCCCAGCACTGTAAGGCCCTGTTCACTCTTTTTATCATTTTTTCTAGCCTTCACGCCCCGAGTTATGAACCTGTGGGGAAAGTACCGCCCAGTGCAAGAACGCTCCGCCCACTACCGGTGGCTCTCCTTCACTTGGTTTGTTGACCTGTCCCTCTACTTTGATTATTTTTTCTTGGTGTCTAGGCTGACAGAAACCTAATTAGGACGTTTTGCCCATGACATCGCCCAATCCTGTGGACTCACCCACGAAGGAGGAGCTTTGCTGTGCTCAATTGCGTTATTTGATCTTGCCCTATGCCCAACCCTCCCAAACCCTCAAACTTGACGCGACTTATGCAGGTGCTTCCTAAGGTAATATCGAATTTCTGTATATTGAACGAACAAACAAACAATCAGCTGTCATATAGATTTTGCCTAAGTTCCAAATTCGTAAAACCTTCATCTAGCTACTGAAGTGTTATGGAGTGGATAGTTCTTTGGAGTGCGCATCTGTGAGCAAAATCCACATTTAAAATTAGAGATTTCGATTAAATTAGTTTTCTAGTTATTTCTATCTAAAGAAAAATACGCGTCTAGTCTGGAGAACAGGTTAAATGCAAAGATTCGGTAAAAATTATTCGTGAGCAAAAAGTTTTTTTTGCCAAAGAAGCCTAACCTCTCTCCTCCCTCAGTTGGCTGCGAACCGATAGTTGAATCGTCCGTAGTATAAGGATTTAGCATGACAGTGAATAGTCAAGAACGCTTTTTACGGTCGCTCCCAGTGAAGTTTGTAACTCAATGAAGGATCACGTTTCGCTTCGATATCACTTTCGGCAAGACTTATACCACCGCTAATGATCTTAGATTCTCATCTAATGAAATATATGTATCCGCTTCATTGATAACGCATTTAATCATTTGCCTACGTGATTTTTGGGCGGACGCACAAACGGGCATACAAACGGACACACAAAGTTAGCGGTTTATATATATCATGGATCATGGATGGATTTCGCCGTCGTCAGTGCTGTGTTCAAATCCTTCCTGATTTGACTTTTCAAGTATTCCACTCCCAGAAAACCTGTATTACTTATACTGTACTATCGTTCAAAGCCTTGAGTCTTTTGGTGTTGATTGATTACGTCTGAGGGATGCCCCCCCTGTACTCGACTTCGTTCAAAGTACCATTTAACTGATCCCGGAGGGATGGAATGCTTGCTCAGCTTAGGCGGATGTCGAGCTAGGATTTGAACCCCTGGCCATGGATGTTGTGAAGGCCATAGGTGGTAAAGTGGTAAAGGGTATCTCACACCCGTGGTCACTGATTGATTGATATCCAACTTGATCAACCATCTTCCATTCCTCGGGAGTCGGTTTATAGCTACCAGTTCCGTCTGGGAGGATAAAAGCACTGACCTGTGCATCGGCTGGCCACCTCAAGTTGTTGTATAGGCCACAAACGCATTCAATTCTATTCTATCTTCTATGTATATTCTATCAACCCACTACGATTCTGAAAAGAAGTTGAGTGCGTGGGCACATCCCTCAGCATAGAACGCCCAAACGCTTTGTCCTTTGTAGCGTCATTGCGTCATTTTGGCTGTGAAAAATAGGACTGTTGCAGGAAGGGCAGTAAGCAGAGACTGATCATATACAGGGTGCGCCATGAATTTGGTAGCAAAAGAAATGGGCTACAGAAACCGAAGTTCATGTTGGTATATGGTGAATTCATGCAAGTTTACTGTGCATCGTATCTACAAAACGTACACAAAGTGATCTTATATAACCGTCTCCTGTACCACTATATCTCGAAGACGCTTCAGCTATGATCTACAGCGGCACGCAAAGTTTCTTGCGAAACTCCAGCTCGAGCTTTTTTCATTGTTTTCTTAGGAGCAGCAACAGTGGTGCGATTGGAAGCCTACGCTTTCCTATTGAAGTCGCGAACATCTCCCAAGTACCAGTATTGATCTTTTCCAATTCGTGTAGGAGTGCGCCGTAATTTTTGAATGAGATCTTAGACAACCTTTGACCCTCTGCTGCATCCTTTCAAAGCACCCTCCTTAAAAAGGTTCGGTTTACAATTTGTACTTTGCTGACAAAAATTTGCGATATCGCTCCGATGAGGAGTTTCTAGCCAAAACCATAATGAAAGAAATAGCTACGAGAGGCGCTGATTCTGCTGAGCGGCTTAAGCACTCGTGCTTGAAATATACGTATAATCTGGTATCACAGCATTTCTCCGCGCTGAACTTTTCTCCAAATTCTTCTCGTCATGAAGCTTATAAGGCTTTCAAATTATCCGGATACAATTGTATTCATCCGGGGTAGGCTATTCCCATCGGATTAGAACATACAAATAGATCAGCAGTCATTTTTCTCGTGTTTCTGCAAGTTCCACAGAGCACTCCTTCCCAAGCAATTGTATTCGGAAAAAGGTTGTGTGTGAGACAAGACTACCGTTTTGAGGTTCCTCGTTGGCCTGTCTACGCATCGCGAGTAAGAGACTGCCATGTGATCAGTGTTAAAAAGGGAAGCGATCTCGGAAAAGGACTCACTAAATATGCGCAAAGGCGGAAAGGTTGATGGATGTCTGCGAAGCTCTACCTTCTTTCAAAATATGACGAAATGAAAGCACCAAAGTATATGGGCTAAGGTATATCATAAACATAAGGAAAGGTGCAGATTTGGAGAGACCCTCCAAACAATGGAATAACGGGCGTCCGAAAAGTTGTTACCATAGCTACGGCACACCCTGTATATCATGTGACTGTCATTCGTAGCCATAGAAAAAACACAAAATAGCTTCAACTGTGACAACACGATATAACGCAACACCATAAACATTCTTGTTATGTATAGTGACACTGTAATGTACAGTAGCGCTCAAAAGTCTTCGGTGAAACGCTTTGACGCTCTTTCTTTCATAACTTTTTTGTTAGTGAACCAAATCGCGCGAAATTTGGATATGTGTAACTAGAGCATATTTCACCCTACCCAACACTATTTGACTGCGAAGGTGCAACATCCACAATTAGAGCAAGGTGTTTGTTGCGGTAGCAGATTTTGCTAAAAGCAAAGTTGTTGGCGTCTGCGCTTAGTCGCACCTTATGTGCGTTTTTCTCATCTATTGTTTTCGGCGTTACCGCTCGTACACTTTAAACATGACAAAAAGGAAAAAGATTTTAGAAGGGCCATCAACTGTATTTTCAGTCGATTCTGAGTTCATGCTCTTTGGAATATCTGGAACATGATCAGATTGCAGGTTAGTAGTGGTAAATATTCACAATACACCCACGCTTCAAGTATAGAAATTTAGCATGATTAGATCCAGTAGGAAAGGAGTTACGATTGAAAGGTACGGCTGAAGAACCATTTCACCGAAGACTTTTGAGCGCTACTGTATGTCCCTTCCCTCTCACCCACAACATTCTTACCCTAATCGGTATTGTGGACGTGATAAAAAAACGACTGTCATGGGTAGCTGAAGCGGACAGATGGCTCAGTTTCACTAGTGAGGAGACGTATTGGAAGAATTGCTATGACTCACCGTCAATCCTGATAATACGAAAGGCTTCCACGATGAGGAACGACTCAAGTAGTTGAAACGGTTGGTGGGGTAGTGTACAAGTGCTTATCTCGAAATTAATTTGAAGTTCTGAGAAAGTTATTGAATCAGAGCCACTGAAGCGAACCAGTTGCTGTAGTGCCGGTAATGATGGCATTATCACTATCATTACTTCATTCATGTGGCATATCAGACCTTCTAGATTCTCTCATTCCTGTGAGCCAGATTGCCTGCTTCCTGTAAGCCACTCTTTCTTCTTCCTGTGAGCATTTAGTTTTCTATATCGCCCACCTTATCACTTTCACCACAGCAACCGAGGTTTCCTACCTTTTTTACTTTTCCAGTAGTCTCGTTGCAGACCAGGAGTTTCATAATATTCCTATTTCTCATAGTCTATTGTAGTCATACTGTCATTCGGTAGATCTCGCTTCGTTTTATTTCCGTCACATGTACACTTCTTGTTTTACCATCTGCGGATGCTATAGCACCTGTGTTGTATTGTTCCCGTATATAAGCGCAAAAAAGTGTTATACCATGCCTTTCACACAATAAACCGCTTCCACCGAACGACCGAGACAGTTTTGGTGCATTGGCAAAACAGGGTAAGTTAGAAACCAAAGAAGTTCGATCGCCACAAAGGTGAATTCAAGAAACCCACAGAGGGTCAGCACCCTTAAGGTGAAAATATCTACACGCATGGTACGATACCGGCAGTGGTATAATACCCGCAGAGCTTCGGCTCTATCATTAGTGCGAATACACCTTAATAGAAGTACACTCAAGTATTGGCAAAATGCAGCCAATCCGGCGAACCGATTCTGCACAACGTTCTGACGCTAAAGTCACTCTTCGCGAATTTCGAGATAAACACGGCAGAACAGACTTGCTCAGGCAACTCTGAGGAGATGCAGCATGAGGAAACATTACAAGCAAGAGATTCGATATATAAACGAGCTATACAATGTGTATTATTGCGTACGTGTGGGCTCTGGCGAGAATAACTGACTACAGGAAGCAAATCCACATTTTAAACTCATTAAACGATAAGGATAAGTTGAAAAAACACTGGTAAGAGCAAAAATATCCTACCTTCTCCATCCTCTCAAAGTAGGAAACTTGGCAGAGTATCGCAGGATCGCACGATCGAACAAAAAAACTACAGAGAATAACATAATAAGTGTTAAAATTTCAACTCATCACCCACCGATCAGCTGATTGCGTGTGGGTCCATATTGTAATCTGTATCGCCTCGCCACTCGCCTGACACATCATCGGATGATGGGCGTGGCATCGGACCGATCCAGTAATGGGGTTCCTACTATGCCCTAGCCCTTGAATTTTTTGGCCCGACGGCCTCCTTTCTGTTACCCTTGAGGGCCACTGAGTGTTCCTAAGAGGGAATTCAAGAAACCATTCTTATAGTGAACTGAGCCTTTAAGACAAAAAAGCAGGAGTATTGATGTATCATTGCAAAGGAAAAGGCAGACCAAAGCAAACTCTTGATACCTTGCATGAGGACTTCAAGTAAGTTGTCCTTCATCCCAGCCCCTCATTCAGGCGGGAAAAGTGGCGTCGAAACACGGCAGAGAAGCGAACATTTGCTTCTAATTGAGAGAGACACCGATGAAAAGAAGGAAATTTTGCAGTTTCGGAAATCTAAAAGTAACTCGATAAAATCTTGCCACACCCCTTTGTTCATAATCGAAAGGAGGACAAATTCTTCGATATATACGTCTATCTCAAGAAAATGCAAAGTGGGCAATGTAAAAAAGATATCCATTCTGAAACAATCACATTCGCGCATGAATAGGTGCCGCATGCGAATCGTATTCCTTAATAAACGATTAGCAGACCCATTTTAAGCAATTCTACTATATACACCGCGCTAAGTGTGTGTGTGTGTGTGTGTGTGTGTGTGTGTGTGTGTGT
>UZAF01016116.1:71621-99648 GCA_900617895.1 Haemonchus placei | reverse complement strand
TGTGTGTGTGTGTGTGTGTGTGTGTGTGTGTGTGTGTGTGTGTGTGTGTGAACACTTATGGTGGGTGGCGAGGCCGGACTCCACCCTCAGGGGGCGGGGTTTGTGCAAAAAATTAAAACTTGGTCGAAGGCGCTCATATTCGAAAAAATACAAGCGGCAGGATAGGAGCACCTATGTCGGGCTGTAGGACTTAACTCTGCTCACAGGAGGCGAGGCGTGAGCAAAAAAATATTAATGTTGACTCGAGGCGAAATCTCGAAACGAGGATTGAATTAGTCGCAACTCAATTGAGTTACTCAAACCAGAGAACATATGGAGCTCTGTTTATGGCGGACGGGGCGCGTATGAATTGTGTTGAGTGTTTGTGCTCGGAAGGCTCCAAATCTGAATCCGTGCAGGCTAGGAGACCATTTTAATACGAGAAGGGGAGCAGCCCGGCGCCAGCCGGATGAGCAGCCCATTGTATAAAGGAAATCCTAATAAGGATATGAATTAGTTGCTTGCTTGCTTCTTCTTCCTTTGAATATCTAGACATCTGCCAAACTTTTACCGTCATTCATTTTGCCTTTTTTCCAAAAGTTCTTTTACTGCTGCACCGCAGAATGTTGTGTTATCAGGGCTTTTTATTCCAATTACACGAAATTTTCGTGGAGGTACGCTTCCACATCTCATTTGTCTTTTTCTCTTTGAATAATCGCCTTTATGATGTTATACGACGTTCTATTTATTCGGGCACAGCGAAGATGGCTTACAGAAAAAATCGGCCCGACAGGTATCTCAGAACTAGAAGCACTGGTGTCGCTATTGAAAAATCCATTTCTTTTCCATGTCTGAGATAGCGTTGCATGTCCTTCTTACTGATTAGCACTGTCTTCGTTCGGAGCTGTTCCCTATTTATCGACGATGACGTCTGAAAACTGCTTCTCAAATATCTTAGTGTGACTATGGGTGGAGTTCCGCTGAAAGTGAATCCAGACAAATCGAATCAAGAAGTCGTCAAAATTGTTCAGAACTTCAGTACTCCAGCTACTCCTCTTTTCGGGGGTTTAATTGTAGCTCATATTTTCTTCAACATAATGATGTACTGTGCATGTAAGCACAAATTTCGTAAAACAGTCACAAAGAGGTTTCATTCTGAGGAAGAGTCTTATATATGGAGACTGATAGACTTTTGCAAGGAAGAGGCAATTTCAAATTTTTATAGCCATTTACCATTTCCGTGGAATGGCTGCTTTCATAGTCCGCGGGCCGGCGTGCCGGCGTGCCAGGCGAGGCAGTGCTAGGGGGGAGGAGGAAGGCAGACGGTCGATCGAAGGGCCGAAAACAAAGAAGAACAAGATCAAAAACCAAACAACCAGGGGCTTGTACAAATGGTTTTTGATCTTGTCTCTCTTTGCTTACAGCCCTTCGAAGGGGCTGACCGACCGTCTGCCTCCCTCCCCCCTAGCACTGCCTCCGGCCGGCGGACTATGAAAGCAGCCAATGGTTGGCATAGCCCAACAGAGGAGCGTTCCACTACTCGCGTATTTATCCGGTACCATGTCTTCGTTACATCAGAAAGAGGAAGCCTTTGAGTCTTGCAGAATTGGAACAAATTGGAAACCATAAGTAATGCTTTGCTGCTGCATCTCATTTAAACTCCGAACGTCAGGTGGCTTACAAAAAAGCAAACAAGTGAAGAAAGTTTAATTCCGTGTGGCAAGTGAAACAGAGTAGCTATAAGAAAATGATCCCTTTCTGACAAAGTGCTGAGTATGCGCTTCCCTCATCTTCTTCAGTCACAAGATCCGCTGCTCTTGTCAGCAGTATCTGTTTTTAGTCTATCTACGACATCTGCTGTCACTTTACGCTCGGCGTGTCCTTTTTGATCACGTCCCGCCACTCTTCTTTGGGGCTACACGTTTCCACTGCCCTGGAACCTGGAAGCCAGCTGTCATCCTGCTAGATAACCCTGGAGCCTTTTCCGGTAGATAGAATTGAGGGGGGATGTGATTGATGTGACCAGTATTTATTGCTAACGATATCAGTCTTTTCTCATACTTGGTATAGATATATATAGATCCAGTTAAGATTTTCATCTTTAAACCCCGGCTAAATTCTTTTCACTTCCTTTTGTACTAGCAACTGCTGCCACGAGTCATGATGAAAAGACGTAGATTATGGGTACAACCTATTGAGAATTCTAATCTACATAGCGAAATGATTATTGACGCTAGTAATCCAGAAATCTTGTTGTGTGCAGCATCGAATCCGTCTCCGGTATCTCACTGCAATCCCATTCTTCTTTTTAAAGTCGATCATCGGGTATTATCGACTTGCAAAATAGTCGTATGTCAATCACTGCCCATGTTTTCGACCTTGCTTCTTGAAAGATGGTTCTCATTGTCACTGATCATCAGGGCTTTTCTTTTTTCAGTTCAGCCAGCTACCACCTCCTCGTTCAAACAACAACATTCAGAAAGTCAACATATCGCTGTTCACACGAAAAAACTCTGAGGATCTGTCAAGGAAGTTCAGGTAACAGAATTCGTTTTGATTATATTCCACAGTTGCTTCTTTTTTTGTGCTTTCTTATTGCTGTGTGTTTCTTTTTTCTTCCTCCTACGCCCTTCGATAAGCAGCGTGAGTCCTCGCACTCCGTTCTCGGTTTATCTCTTGAAAGGGATCTACGAGAGGTCGTACGTCTCAGAAAAGTGAGAGGGCACTCCGATTGGTTACGGGTAACTGATCAAGCATCCAGTCGAGAAGTGTGTTCGTTCTGGACCACCTATTTTTCCGCCCAAAGGAACGTTTTTGAACGACTTCTTTTCTTGGGTCACCTATCTTCTATCATTTCAGTTTTGGGGTTGTTTCACTTACAGTCACGTCCTATTCGTCTCATACCGGATCGCTAACTTCTCCGGCTTCACGTTGACGAGTTTCTGTGGGTCATGCAGTTGCACCATGGCCCACTCCACTATTTTTGCATGAGAAGCAGTCCCGTGGCAGGATACAGGACCGAAGCAGTTTCTTCTCTCTTCGGCTTCTCCATTTGACTGAGTCGTTTTTTTCAGCTGCCAGGGACTACATAGATACTTTGCAAGCATAGCGCAGCCAGTATGAACAGGTGTCCAACGCGTACCTCTAAGCTTTGGGCATTCACTTCCTGCTTCCTGACCTTTTCATCGACAAACTTTCCAATACCATCATTCTCTTTAGATATTTCACTCTAATTTTTGCCTTATTTCTATTCCATAGGCAGTTGCCAACTGTTTGAAAAAATTCTGTATAAGCGATGGGATTTCTCATTACTATTACACGTTATAAGTGCTGTGCATTTTGCAACCATGCAACATTTTTCTATATTGAAGAGAGCGGATGGCGTGGGAGTACCTGTTTTCGTTCACCTTAGGACAGGAACGACCCTCTCGTTCCACCTTCGGAAAGATCAAGGTCCTGATTCGTTTCTGTAGCTCCGTCGTGCATTGTTTTCCTTCAGTTGTTGCTCCTATTTTTAGCTCTTCTCTTTCTCAAGTGCATAGCGTACTCCCGAGTGCTGTGATTTTGATGAAAACAAATGGCCCTCATAATTCTGTAATAACTATTCCAAAAAGACTCTCTACACGACTGATTTCTGGGAAACCGAAGTTGGCCTCGCGAAAATTCAATATGAACTGTTCAACTTCAGAAAGTTCTTGTGTTTCTCATGGGAGTAAGCTTACAGAATGATACAGAGGTGAACTCATGGAAAAATATGTTGATGTCAAAGGCTCAGTTCACAATAATTTTAGGGTACCTTTATTCAACAGCGGAAATACATATTGAGAATGGTTCATCGTTAGTGAGGACAGCAAGAAAATTCGTCCATTTCGAGGGAAATAAGGTTCCTCAACAAATATAGGGAATGTAAAGGTTGGACGAGATTACCACGACGGAAATAATATGTGAGGGGTATTCGAATAATATTTCAGTTGTTGCACATGCACAAAGAGCTGACTACGTTAAGCCAGAACGTACAGAACTGCCTTTCACTGTCGCTATGTGTCATGGCAAGTTGCTTGAGTTGCTTGGGTTCCCATGTGGATGGTGCAGCCTCTCCAGTGCCGGTGCAACTCGTCCGAGAATACACACGGTGCAAGCTTTGAGCCTGTATAACCCATAACTAGACCGTTTTTCGACCTGTTAGCTCCACTTACGGTGTACGAGGGGGCCTCGAATACATACTATGTTTAAATTTAGAAACCATAATTATCGTGAACTGTGATTGGTTTGTGATTTGTAACTAAGCTGTACACCCAAGCCTTTATGCACCTCGGGTGCTACTAGCGGGGGCAGTGCACAATTCGTTGCGATCTTCGGATGATTCATTCAAATTCAGATTAAGCAAAATAATCAGAATACCAGTATAATATCTATACATATAATCAGTTTGTCTTATAGAATACTTCATGCCTGGGATAGTAGAAAGGAAAATAAACATGTGGAACTGAAAACGAGTGATGCTCGATAGGAAGAGTTTTTTGACCAAGTTCTCTGCCCGAACTTGCCATTGAAAGCACAAACACGTATGCGCCAGGTGATGGCGGCAGGTTATGTCGAATGCTTATCAGTAGTGGGGGATCGTCGCGGAAGTCGGTTCGTGCGCGATATTGCCATAAACACAAGAAGGGGGAGATGCTGCGGATCAATAACATGCTGTGATAAGTTCACCTTCTCCATATAGTGTGGTCGTCTACCAAATGATTTCCCTCTAGGAGGCATCATTTCCGGCACGGTAGGTGCCGGAAAAGAACCCTCCCCTTTAATCGCCTTCCCCTTTCATACAAAATTCTTCATTCTCGACTTGTGCATCGGCTGGCCACCGCAAGTCATTGTCTAGGCCACATACGCATTCAATCAGCCACTGCGATTCTGAAGGGGAGACTAACGACGACGGGGCGCGTTCCTCAGACAGGAGTGATTAATGCCAGAGGACTTTGTCCTTTTATACATAAATCTTGCCGTTATTAAATGCCTCCATAAAAAAGTTGGTTTCTGGAAATGCAGCTTCCTAATGGCTTCGCCACTCTGCAGCGCCACGGACTTCGGAGACTTGAAGTGGATTGTGTAGTTTCTACGTAGACTTGGTTGAATTTAAATTTTAATTGTAAGTTAGATTGTACTAACACTGAACTAGTGGAAGGTCTTTACCAATTAGTAGCAGTGGTTATGTGAAGGCTCAGCCTTTGAAGTGATTTTTTTGGAACCGGGACGAAATTTTTTTCGAACATGGGCAAGGATGTAATGCGTGGATCACGACCTTCTTGTCGCTTTACATCTTTGTCTTGTCCAAAATGCATTTCAACATTAGCCTGGGTTGGCGCTCCAATAGTGCCTCAATGAGATTCCTTGCAGCAAAAACGTACATTGCTTACGCTGGATCTTAAAGTGCAATGGAGAAAGTGAACTGAGAATTCTACTCGGAGCTCTTCAACATTCACCTTTACCACCCACCTACCTTCTCAAGCACGATGAATATGTCGTCCTTTCAGCTCTGCTCTCCAACGCTGGACATGCCGTCACGTCGACGAAGATTTGTATTGCACCTGTTCCCAGTAAGTTCAGCCAGAACATCCTAAGAGCGTTCCACGTGTTGCTGCCAAAACCTTTGCTCGGCTCCTCACTCCTCGGTGTCTGTCTGCGTGCGAAGTGCCCTCGTCGTGGAAAGCTATTAACACTGCTCTATAGGGAAGTAGATGAAGACGACACTGGCAACTGTCGTGCAACCTGTCTGCCTCTTTCCAGAATAGCATGAATCTCACCGAGTTTCTATTTTGTCCATTCTCTGCTTGGACTATCCATCCATAACAATTAACTGATGGAGCGTAAGCGCGAGAATCAATCTACGTAGAAGAGGCGGGCCCTACAGCGATTAATCTGTAAAAACTGGAGAGTCACCCAATAAAGCTAGATGGCTGCAGGGCGAAACTTGCCTGCTGATTCTCCCGGGGGTTGGTTTAGCCAGCAGGGCGTGATGTATGAAACAACAGACGAATGAAGTATATTAGTAGCATAAGCCGAAGAAGCGACGAATGAAACTGTCACGAAAACGGCGTGGTCAAAAACCAAATAAAACTACGAATTAATTTACTCGTAGAATGAGGGTTACTGACAATTGAGAGGGGGTGACTGCTGTTTTCGCTATTTTCTCCGTCCATTTCGACTAGAAATATCTCTGCAGGAGTACTGCAAGAGAGAAGGAAAATTCCTGATTTCTCTTTACAATTTTAGGAGCAGTTCGAATACGGAGTGTCGGACGGAGCATTCTTCGTTCTGGGGATTTTTCTTTTCAAGGTGGCTGACCGGTAGGCATTGATAAAGATGATCTTTTGATGGCATTAACCAAAGTTGACTGTCTGTGATAGTACTAGAAGCTGCTGAGATGACCGCTGCATCCATAGGAATTTACGGGTGCAGCAAAAAAAAACTTGGACTATTAGAAAGTTAGTTGTTCAGGCATCACATGAACTGAAGGCGACTCACTTAGCACAGCAAGATAGTAACGGCGCTTCACACTTCAAACGTAGTGAAGACCATTCCTTAATGGAGCGAATAGTAGCTGTTGATAAAGTTGGGATGTTGACTACAATGTCAGTTGCCAGCTATTATGGTAAATACCGGATGAACCGGCTCCAACGGGTCCAGAGACTTTTGTAGAAAAAGAAGGTCTCGCCATCGATTCAGCGAGATTATAATAATATTTTAAAGTGCTCTGAAGGAGCCAGAATGTTAACTCGGATCTCTGCCTATTAGAACTTGATCAAGCGTCTGGGAAAGCCCTCCACCCTTCTGGGACACCATTCATCGAGACTGAGGCTAACTTTTCTTTCTCCCTTCCTTTTTCTTTTTTGCCAAAAAATTGGGAAGTTCTATAGTATAGAATGTATGAGCGGAATAAAAATTTTTTTGAAACACTCAAAAATCGCAAATACTCTCTGAACGACCCGATGAAGATGATCTCTCACTAAGAGATCGCCTTATTTCCGGTGAGTTAAATAGAGACCGTCTGACCCAATACTGAACAGGCCGACTGGAGAGAACGGTGCTTAGGAATAGTGTATTGTGGCTTGGTTATACTGCAACTTGTCATCGTCGAGAATAGTCCATAGGTTTTCTCTAGCTGCGGTGACTGTAAGGACAGGCGGAAGTTATGCTTTCATTCTCAGAGAAAGACAAAAATTCGTGAGAAAAAACTATCGACCAATTAGTGAAAGCCGCAGTTATGGTATTCTGGAATGTTTGTTAGAGTATTAAACGATATTGAATACTGAGCAACACTTTCGCTTTCCATTTATCGTTGATGTTATCGCTGCAGATACTGAGAGTTATACAACACAGAAAGTGATAAAGGCTCGCAACAAAATGTGTTTGTACAATAACAAATAGGTAACTATTACTATGGTTTGCCTTTGCAATGGCACAAGGCCTGCGGCGGATCGGGAACACAATTGCCCTGACTACCGTACGCTCCCCATCTTGTAAAGCCTGAACTCAGCTGTAGCCCTGACGATGTCGAAAAGACCTGTGCCTGAAAAAGTCAAGCAGAAGATTGTATATTCGATGTGAACTAATTATTTAGAGAATTTTCGCAAAGCAGTAGATATAGGGTGTATATTATCTGTTTCTGCTTGATAAGGCCCCATTGTCAGTCGGCATCGCTCATCTGTATAGGATACTTACACGACGTGTTTGAAGGAGTTCTTACTGGTTAGCTGCACCGGAATTCTCGCTGGTGCAATGCTCAAATGGGACTTTTATAACCCAATCGGGGAAAAAATTTTCCAGAGGGTCTACGCATGGATGGATCGAGGTGATGGATGGCTTGCACTTAAAGGCACTGTTCGCGATGATTCAATGTGTGTCGATGACTGTCCGCCTCTCATTCGATGTCACGTCCGACAGTCTGACGTGGCGCCGAATGAAAGGCGGACACGTCATCGACACACCCGCCCATTGAATTATCGCGAACAGTGCCATTAAGAGATCCCATCTGTTACTTTTTTCTCAACACTTACGATCAAGTAGGGATTACTCCCTTCCCTTCACTGCCATTCATGACTCATCGGCTTTCCTAAGCTGAGCAACGTGGACAGTTTACCAAACCTGGAGTCATACCCACTCACAAACACCAACAGACTTACTGAGCTAATTATATATTTCCCCATCTGTATATATGTATATATATATCCGCAAAGTGTGTCTGTTGGTTTTGTTGGTACTTGTATATGTGAGTGTACCTGCCCGGCCGGTTATTCAACATTCCTATCCTTCTCGGCCTATAGCCTTCGAATTTTGAAGGGGTCACCGTACCACCTGTCGTCCCGTTGATCATCGATTTTCTCGAGCGGCCCCAGTAACGTCTTCATTTGTCCCTGTCGCGAGCCGAAGTAGTCCAGTGAGTCGTACTTGCTCCAGGACACCGACAAAACATTCTTTTCGTTCGAAGCTTTCGTGAAGAAATCTGACCATCGCAACTCTCCTGGTGTTCCTTTGACGTCCATAGAAATCCAGCCCGTAAGCGGGGTGGTCCATCACAATATTGCGTAACATGTCCGCCACCTGATCTTCGATTTCTTGGCGTAGGCAACGGCATCCCAAATCTTCGTTCGTTGGCGGAGCTCGGAATTCCCGGTTCCCTTCTGCACTTGCGTCTGTAAAGAAATTCAAAGTTCTACCCAAAAGGCGTTGAATGACGCTAATTGTATGCTCATCCTGCTTTCGTAGAGGCTGAGTCTCTGAGGCGTGTGTCGAAGCAGGAAGGACCGCAATGTCGAAAAGGTGAGCGCGGAGCAGGATGTTCTTCATCTTCCCCACTACTCCCTCGATGCTTAAATGCTCCCTACGCCGTGCGTTCCTTTCCTCTCAGCGCCCGCGCAAGTTCTTTCATCATATTGACTTCTTCGCCTAGATATACTTAACCAAAGCATGTCAACCTTCGAATGTGAGCCGACTCTTCCATAAGCGTCGTCGAGTTTTGCCAGCATAGACTCCGCTTGCTCCATGTTAGGGGTTATAAGCACGATGTGGTCTACAAAGCGAAAATTATGCACGTAGCGGCTGTCGATCTTCACTCACATGCGTCCCCATTCCACATGACGCATTGTGAACTTGAAAGCGGCACTGAAAAGCTTAGACGAGATGATTCCGTCCTGTCAAATCCCTCTCTTGACGTTGGTGATGACTTTTTTGTAGAACGATGAAATTCTGTTTGCTGATTTTGAATTTGTTGTAGAGCTATGAAGCATCCTTTTATACTGAGTAGGAGCACCTGGTTTCCAGGGCTTCAATTACCGCTTCTGACTCGACGGTATCGAAGGCTCTCTCCAAATCGGTGAACGTAAAACATAAAGGCATTCTGCGATACTTCGATGAGTCATGCGACCGTGTGTATGTTGTCGATTGTACTGGACTCTCCGCGAAACCTTGCATGCTAGCGTAGCTGTTCTTCATCTGATTTTTGCCGATCCTGTTGAGGATGACGTTGGAATAGAGAGGCAGCAGACAAGGCAATAATTGCCAATACCGTCTAGATCTCACTTCTCATACAGCAACAAGTCTTGCTAGTTTTGTGAGCAAATTGTATTCTGGCAGGTACCGCGTGAGGAGCCGAACCACGGGGTTGACAATGACTGGCGGAAGGCCCTCTAGATATGCTGGTCTGATCCTGTCGGGACCGGCTGCCGTGCAGTTCTTTATCGACGTGATTGCATCTTGACTCCTGAGAGAAAACTGAAGGGACGACATATCCGTCTTGCCTAAGATGGTAACTAGACAGGCAATGTCGGCAGGTGTCGAACACTTCTGTCAGTATGGTTCATACAACCTCCTATTGAAATACTTTTGATACACTTATATTTCGCAGCCTTTGGCTTTTTTCTGCGCTTTCTTCTTTACTTATAAACTAGTCGAATCGCCCGACCGACGGTCTTGTTCGTGTAATGGTTGAAGTGCTGCCTGCATTTTCCTAAATTCTGATGCTCTGGTCCCAGAGCACACGGGTTATTCGTCTCCATTCAAAACCACATCGACACACTTTGTGCGGTCTCCGCCTGCCGTGAGATGAGTCCTGCTCGGGCTCTGTGTAAAAGTAACTTGGTTTATTCTCCACTTAAACCCACTTGACTGCGTATTCTCACTGATATCACGCACGCTCCGCTCCCCGCGATCGACACTCAGTCCTTTCAACTTTTGCACTCTACCATCAACAGCTCGGTTATGCCCCCTGTGCCCCTAACAAATTTGGACGGTGTAGGCTGAGGAAACAGGAGTTACGATTGCCGGTCGAAAACATAAACCGTCACTTGCACCTTACTATACGCTACATGTATGTACCCACCTCACAAGCACGCCCACGATTGCATTATAGGTCCACGATCGTTCATCTGCGATAAAATAACTTAACGGAATGTTTTATGTATCAGAATAAGCTGATTCTTTTTGAATCTGAACGCTGTTGGACCACTTTAAGATTGGGGTGACATGCTGACCCCCCTCTTTCAGCTGCTCCTTACTATTCTCTCAGCATTCCAGAACAATTTTAAACAGCGTTATGCATTTCTCTTAGCTCGGCCCACCTAGTTCTGAGTCCGCAGAGGTCAGGGATTTGACCAGATCACCACTTTGACCTCTAAACATCTTTCGATGTATTCTATAACGTTCTTGGATTTTTCGGATTTTTGATTGTGGCCCCATGTGAGTGTCAAGCCCGCCTACATCGAGTAAATGGCTCTAATTTCTTTTAACTCTAACCATAATTTTACGCGTTCTAGCAGTTTCTGAGCAGAGTTATAAATTTTTGATCGTAGCCCTGCCTATCTTAGTGCAAACCCCACCTTTCCCAGAGGTATTTCTACAAGTTCTATACTTCCTCTCACCGCTTTTTTCCGAGTTTTGAAACATTTTCGAACAGAGTTATATATACTTTCAATGAAAAAGTTTCATTCGGACGAACGCCTCACCCAGAGTAGGCGGGGCTTAGCTAAGTTTATGTATGACTAGCAAATTAGCAGTTAAGGGGGTTTACTCGACGCTTTCATTTTCTTTTAGCCTTCAAGCCGTGTTGAATCGAGTTATGGAACCATGTGGAAAGTGCCGCCCACTGCGAGAACGTCACGTCCGGACACAGGCATAGTCCAGCAGGCGTAGTTGAGAACCAGATGTTCTGATAGGTCAAATGCTCTATCCTCGAGAGCAATTCAATTTTCTAACTTACTTTACATAGCAAATCGAAGACGAAAGAAGTACGGAAAGTTTCGAAAAAATTTAGTCCATTTTTTTCAATGCATGTTGCTTGCGAATGCGTTGAAGAAGAGCTTAGATTTGATAGCAGGAAAAGGGCATTGTTGATAAGTCAATATTATTGCTGATCAGTATATGACGTTTTCGTTCGAAGTAAGTAATCGTCGACCGAAGGATGTGCCATCAATAAGACTGTCGGAGCTTTCTGCTTCACCAGTGTGAAACTAATGGTTTCGACACTCATGCTCAGAATGAGATATGGCGACTGATCGGCGACAGTGACCCTAACTTGTCGCCCACCATAAGTTGCCCAATTGCCTCCTCTGGTAAAAGATTCGCTCCGACGAATTTTGTCGAAGCGAGCATCCACTATACTCAAGTACCGACATGTTCTGACTAGTTGTTGGTTGTTGTTGTTTGTCAGTTGTTACCAGTTGTTTCTTGCTCTAAAACATCACCTTTGCAATAGAAATTTTGATGATTGTTTGAGACTCAAAATTGAGATTTCCAGCTTTTTGAAACGTGGCCGCTCTGGGCTCCAGGAATCTATTAGGTTGATGCATAATTATTGCGGTTTTTTTTGCGGCTTCTTTTCTTTTGATATAGTTTGAATATTGAATTTGGGATTTTATAGAAGTAATCTTCTTACTTTCCTCAGCAGAAATATGCCTAGAAAGTCATCTTCATATAGGAGAAATTATGCTCTATTGCTTCGAGGAATGTTGGAAGGCGGCATAGTCATAACGTGATCTCAACGAACTTCTCGGGGAAGGAACAGTCAGCCAAGGAAGAATAAAGAATGATATTTGCTCCTGCGGTCCCTTACTCACTAACAGAAACTCCTATGGATTATCACGTTGATCGCCAGTTGAGAAATTGGTTAACGAACAGAACTTTCGACGAAGTGGATGGTTTGATGGCTAACGTCGAGGCGTGATCGCCTCCAAGAATCGAAACCTCTTCGCTTGAGGAATCTGACCGCCTAGCAAATAGGAGGTAGTGCTTTACGTAGATGGTGGATATGATCCGGAGTAATTATTTGAACATGTCTCTGCTAGATATTTCTATCGTTACTTCAAGTAAAATTTGCTGAAAAAATCCGCAATAATTATGCACCAACCTAATAAAAACTGCCGAGGCGTTGGACATATGTTGGCTACAACGATGGAGGCTATATTACTATAATAATTGAGATCCTCTTTTAATGAAAATAAACTTCTTGAAATGAAGATGAACAAGCGGTCAAAACTTTTTACTCAACCTAGTACTATAGCCTTCAACCTTTCCCTTCACTTCAGCTGTTACAGAAGTATTTATGCCTTAGTGAGAACCGTGAGGTAGTTAGGAGCTAATGATATTCGGAAGGCGCATGCTGAAAATTCCACAAATGCCCAGACTACTCCGTACTTTTGGAAAATCAATCGAAATTACCATGAAGGAACACCACTTTGTCCAATAAGAATAACAGGGATAATTCATACCATTCGATTTTTCAGATCTAGACTTGTCCTCGATCTTGTTTCGGGTCACATGTTTGAGGGACTCGAACAAAAGGAGGCAGTCCTTCCACATCCATATGCGACATTATCCTCCCAGTGGAAATTCAAACCTTTCCCTTCACAGCGCGCGAACGGATGCGGCGGGTGCGACACACCCCTACTAAAGAGAAGATACCTTCCCTTCGAACGACGCGTATGGAAAGCGGTTGACATGGGACTTCAAGATCGAACATGTATTTGCTACAAGTTGATAAGCACCAGTAGCGAAGTGACAGAATTTGAACACGTAATACGTATCAGAAGCGGGGTTACAATTCGGCCTTTGTAGGGCCAATTAAGCAAGTGAGTCATATCGTGGAATTTTCCAGTACATCCAAGAAGAACCTGGAGTATTGCAAAACGTACAACATATGCTTTCTAAATGACCTTGTAAATTTAAATAGTGCTTTTCGTGCACGTTTCACATTCGGAATCCTACATCAATAAATAGCTAATACTAACCATCACAGTGGCCCCTTCACGATTTTGGAGGGATGTGGAATTTAAGGTGTACGAATTCCGAACGATGTAGTATTCAGGACATAGAACCGAAGCATCGATTACTCGAGGAAAAATTAACATTTATCTCTTCGGAGAATGCATAAGGCATAGCAGATGACTTATTTCAGCCTGACAGGAGCCTCTGACTCTAAGTCCCCATTTGACTAGAGCCCAGCCTCGGAAAGTATGAATGAGTATGAATGCTCTTTGCCATCAAGGCCCATGCTGATGTCAGACCTGAGCAAGAACGCTTCAACGACAGTCTGGTCTATACTAAAACGTATAATGCGCTAAGTGTATCTGATGATTTGTTCATGGCTAGTGCTTGTGTCGGTGCGTGTGTTCGACCGTAATTTCATTATTCCTGTTCCCATGTACCCATTGCGTTCACATTTGTCGGGGGCGTAGGTGGCAAAATGGTAGTATTGATGGGAGTGGCACGGCCGGTCTCCGCAACTAGGGAGCGGGTAGTGCTAGAAAAATTGACAATCTCGGCATTTGTCTTTCGAATTTTGTAGGAGTTCAGGCACTATGGCGATGCTGATGCAACGGTTAGAAGTACGGATGGCAGTCGGCGAGTCTGAACTCCGCCAACTGGGGACGACGCGTACGCGACAATTACTGGTTTCTACCTTAGGCTTTCAAAGGCGGTAGGTCTGAGACATTAATGGGGAGCAGTACAGGACTTAGGACTCAAGTGGAACTTCGTTTATGAAGGGCTAGAAAGAAATAACTGCGCTAGAAATTAACAGTTCCTGTTTTTTATGTTTTCATTCAGTGCAAGAATGAAGAGAGCCCAGCGTTAGCAGAGCGATCCAAATGGTGTAAAAATACGATGGCAATGTTTGCTAGGATTCCTCTTGCAGAGAAATTCCAACAGTCTCTCAATTGCGATTACGTTCGAAATTGAAGACGATAAGCAAAGAATAAGCGTCACACCGAGAAAAGTCCATTTGAAGGCTGCAACACAACGTAGACTGTGTAAAGCGTGTTTACTCCGACTTGCAGTTCTTCTATGTCGATAGCCTAAAAATATACATACTTCCACATGCACTTTGCTGCAACCAGTATAACTTTATTTACCTTCTTATATTCCTGCTTCAGACATTTTTCTGCATAACCCATCCTTTCCAACGTACGATTTAATTCGTCAGCAACAAAAAAGCCGAGTACTCTTTTTAATAACTCGTTCCTTAAATATGATGCTGTTACTCGCGAGCACCCCCCATAAAATTGCTAAGTTGTAGCTCGACTCTCGCAGTCAGCATGTCGACACTAAGGCGTTAGGCCTTAGTCAGGATGTTCACAGTCAAATGTAAAAAATGAAGGGTTGTGTCATGAGGCGATGTCGGTTAAATGTACCAAGCTCAGTCACCTTCTACATTTAGTATACTAGTTGCATCAATGCCGGAGATTCGAAAAAAGATCGCTTCATGGGTGGCAGTTCAGTTCCCATGCACCGACACTGAAGCCATATGTCTGCCATATGTTTGCTCTATGTCTTAACCAAACGTGGTTGAATTTTGTCTGCTTTCAAATTACGTACGTTACATTCTTCTTTTCGTACTGACAAATGCAATAGTCGAACGGAATCGGAAGTGTTTGACAGTTTCTTGATCCTTGCCATTTTCGCAGCAAAGATGAACCTTTGCTGATAGGCAGCATTCTGCGTTCCGTAGTGTCCGAGTATTTTGAATGTGGCTGATACTATAAAGTCAGATAATATTGTTGGTGGGCAGCTGCTACAAGAGCGATATGACGGCTTAAAGTAGTGATCTCAGATTTTGAGATGAAACTATAATGTGATGCGTACATGCAAAATGTCGTTTAATGTAGCATGAATATCGAAGTGGGTCATCAGCTGCATGGACTTGGCTCGTAACTCTTCATGCATTGCGGTGTTTCGATTCCTTTTCGGGAGAGCCATCAGAAAAAAAGGGTTCCGATTTTCATATCGCCCAAGTCGAACGGTATGAATCTAAAATGAATTGGGTAAAAATTGCGGATATAACCAAAAAATATTTTAAACACATGCGGTCCACTTTTTACATTTATGTTCGTATAGCTGAAGTTACAAAATCATCGTGTCGCTGACTTAATTCTTGATACAAAATACAGGACGAGTCAAAATTATGAAGTCAAAATGGACTTTTCGAAATAATGTGGTTTGAGCTCGATTCAGAGGATGTTTCGTATTTTTGAACACCTCAGAGGAACAGTTCGGCGCAGGCTCAAGGACTGAAGAAACGCGTTGGTCGTGGTTAGCGGGTCGTTTGCGTCTAAATTGTTCACGTTTCAGGTAATTGAAATGGGCGAGACCTTCATGCTTTAGGCTCAAAATACTCCATATAGAGAAATCAGGCGGTACGAATTCCGATAAACTGGAGGACCACCGTCCACATCAACTAAATTTGGAAAGTACTGTTCACACCCAAACCCTACGGAGTTTAGCTTGGTATTTTTGTCTTGTTTGTATGCTTTCATATCTGACTAATTTTCACAACTTTACTCATGGCTCTAAAAACAGGACGCTCCGTTTGCAGCTTTCAGCAATAACTATCTGGTTCTGAGAAGTCAGTACGTTTGCCTGCTCCGTGAATCATGCGATAGCCTTCGGAACGATAAGCCTCGGTACAATCAAACGACGAGAGATTTTGATCGCTCGGATTCTTTGACGGCACAAATCGGCAACAGAGAAACAGTAGAGCGATGGCTTCATCGCTTACGAGGAAAGCAGAATTTTTATTTCAGCTAGAACGATTGTACAGTCAACCAGTCAGACAAAACAAACATAAAGTAAAAAACAAACAACAACAAAAAGCAAAACAACATAAGTAAATAAATACAACATGTCGCTGTTGCGCTGTCATGTCGCTGTTGTGCGGCCATGTCGCTGTTGCGCGGCCGTGGTGAGCGGTCGTGTCATCGATTGCTGCTGTCACGCCATGAGTTCCCTGGCTCCGTCTGACCCGAAAAAGCAGAAGCAAACGTCGTCCTACGCGGCCCAAATTGTGAACTTTTCATCTGATGTCTGCTTTGACCTATTTACTGAGCTGCAAAGTATTCTGGAGAAGGAAGCACCTGAGGCTGCTCCCTTAATGAAAAAATTGGTTGGCTTGCTCACTCCTAACCCTGCTGAGATTGTGGCTGCCGAAGCGGGTGCGATTTGTAGTCATCTCGGGTATTCATCAAGATTCGCATCAGCGTCAGGCGGCCACGGAACGGGCGGTGAGATTTTGGACAAGCTTGATGTCGGAGCGCGAAGTTGAAGTTTTTAGATTGGGAAGGCTTGAGCCCTGCAGAACTCGTCTTGTTACATGTGTTTTTCCTGCCGTAAGAGTACTCGAATTTAGAAATTCTAAATTCTAGAGATAATCCATAGTTCAAGGGCATTTTCATTTGGAAGCCCATGATTCCCAGTTAAACTGAAAATGAAAGAAACTCCGCGCCCGTGCAAATGAGCTCAATGGCGAATCCCAATATTGAGGAAATCTTTGTCGTCTTCAGACAACGGATAATCAGAAAACCTGAGATTACTGGTATCATCAATTTGAAGTCAGGAACCCCGAAAAAAGCTGCTGCACCATGTCTTCAGTTTTCCCTTGTTCTCTTTAATGCGCGTAGTCTTGCAATTCAACTCACTGAGCTCCACCATCTTTTGTCACTCAGTGAGTCCCATGCGGTGTTTATCACTGAGACCTGGTTTGATGAGAAGATCATCGATTCGGAGATCAATTCTGTGTCGCCTTATGAAGCTATCAGAAGAGATAGAGGAAGTAAGGGAGGTGGCGAGCTTTGTGTGCACTTACAAGACGATATCGATGTCGAAGAGGTACTTTAATCCTCCCAATATTTCAACGGATGTTATTTGTTTCGATTTCCTTACAGACAAGGGCGATTACATTCAATTTGTTCTAGCTTATCGTCCTCCAAGCCAAAGTGCCCCAGATGATGAGAGGCTATGTACTCCCATTTCGGATTTATTTTCGGTGTCTAGCAATATTGTTCTCCTTCGCGAGTTCAACTTGATATCGATTGGTCCTGTACTGAGGCACCTTCAGCACACAAACCTAAGTTCAGTCGGATTATTGACCTCTTTTCCAGTCTGAATTTCAATGAAAATGTCTTTGAACCAACGTGTGGGTCTTCCATCCTTGACGTTGTTTGCACTTCGTCCGAACTCTCCGCTTGTGTGTCCGTTTACCCACCACTTGGTGCCTCCGAACAGAATGTGATGAAGTGCCCAATCGATTATCCAATCAATTAAAGCGATAGTGCTGGAAGTCGTAAAAATAAAAAACGAACTTGGCAAAATTGATTGGTTCTCGGTGTTTGATAAATATCTTTCCATTGATGATGTGTACGATAGATTATTGTCCATTCTGCATATGATAACTGAACATTATGCTTTATAGAAGAGATGTCTCCTTGTGGGGAACACCCTGATCAGATCAGAAATCTATATGATCACAGAGAAAGGTCATATTGGTCACTTGGCGATCCGGTGATATCTTCTGAGTACAAAACAATCAACTGTGATTCTACTTTCCATCTCAAGCGCATAATTGCTGACAAAGAGAGAAAGCTCGCCAACTGTCGAAATATGAGAGGTCTTTTAGATTAGCAAAAGATTGGATAAAAAGTATAGAGTTCTTTGCGTGTATTCATTGGCTAATGCACTGACATCTGCATCAGACAAAGCTAACGCGCTGACACATTACCTTGCAAGTGTTTTTGTTGCATCTGAGGTAACCGCTGGAGACCTCCCTGTAGTAACCGACTCTGAATGCCCGTTGCCAATCATAACCCTTGCTGAGGTTTTCGAATACCTACGCTGTGCCAAGAATTAATCATCTATTCCTTCTTACGAGGTGCCTGCAATTTTTTATCACATGTTTGCTAGCAAACTTGCCGCTCCCATTTGTCATACTATGAATATCTCGCTACTTAGCGGGGGAATTCCTCGCTATGGGAGGGAGGCCATCGCAACGCCTATCCCTAAAAAACCAACTGCCTCGTCGCCGAAAGACTTTAGGCCAATAAGCTTAACCCCTACTCCACGCAAAGTAATGAAGAAAATGTTGAAGTCATGTTCCCTCGAAGAGGATCTAGGAGGGATCTACTGCTTTCGCGGCACCGGCATCTCGAGCACTCTCAGAAAAAGATGGTCCGAAGCGGGGAATCTCGACACGGGTAGCCCCTACTTTTTTGCAGCTCAGGGAGATTCTCAATGAATGGTCGGCACACGCCGTACGAATTATCGTTCGACCTCTGGAAAAAATTCAAAGAGGACGAGGTTACGGAAGTGGTAAAGTCCTGCGAAAGGCGTCTTGAGAATAGTGGCCGTGTGGTTTCGGCATGGCCTCCGGTTGGTGCGAAGAATTCTGAGGTGTGGATAAAGATGATCGATATCTGGAAACTATTGGATGCGACTCTGAAAAAAAGAGCGGGATCTGGACAGTTATCTAGAACGGCAAACTCGAAAATAGAGGAAGAATAAATATCCTGTGAGCTGGGAGAACCAGAATCGTGTTTATCATTTCACGGAACCGACCACACAGTGGGATGTGCGAAAATAGTGTTCGAGACGATTGAAAGAAGGACGACCGATTCGGTACCTTTGCCAGAACTTAAAAGGATGGAGCCCTAGCTGCTGAGGACAGCAGCTTCGGAGAGGGGAGGCATGTGGGCCGAATTATGACATTGCAAAGACCTACGAAGCGGCGGGGTGACTTAGGCGGGAATTAGAAAGGTACTCAAGGACGACGACGGCCTTGTCGAAGATAGAACGTCCCCGCCCGGACTCCTTCATACCCCCTCTACTGAACTGTTTCTTTCTTATTTCATTTGTTTCGACAAGCCCGTTTTGGCTCGCGTAATTATTCTGTTTGTCGCGCAAATTAAGTGTTGTTCGAGAACCGTGTGCGTAGCGGTCTAACACTGTTTCGAGCTGACGATATCTTCCCTCCTAACTGACTATTCGGTACATGGGGGCCGAACCGTTCGAGAGTGTAGACTAGACAGGGTCAGGCCAACAGCGCATGCAGGAAGTGTGAGATTAGGGTGGCAGGTAATTAGGCTACTCTGGGTTTCAAGGGTTGGTGAGGCAGGCCGAGAAGAGTGGAAAGGGCCCACCACTGGAGCTATCGATCATCGATTAAGATCAGTGGCAAGGTTCGAGTGTGGCCCGGCGGTTACAGAAAGGGCGCAAAGAAAGTCCTAGTGTAAAAGTTCACCATGGGTCATCGACTGAGACCAAAGATATTGCTCGAGGGGAGCACACGGAAAAGGAAACAAAGTAAGCCGTCCCAGAGCGGTGAGGAATTCACGGGAGTATCGGTGATCGAGTGGGACCAGAAGCGAATTTTAGCAAATGTGCAGGTTACACGAAGGTACGCAGAGTAAGCCGTATAAAGTAGTAGGAGTGAGTAAGAGGTAAGTGTCGAGGCGTCAGTTGTCACGTGGATTCATGCGTATTGCGATTTCGCGTGAATACCGTTGATATACCAATCGGTCTAAGCTAACGTGTTCGGAAATGGCGTCGGAAATGAACACGAACCACGACGCGGATGCCGGAGTCATGCAGGTTAGTGGTGAACAGGAATTTGCAGTATAGTGGAGAGTGTAAGTGAGATGTTGGATAAAGTGATAGAGCAAATAATACAGGGACCGGTAAGAATCGAGAAAGATTCGACGGAGGCCCGAATTGCGGGGAAGTACCGGACTCAGTTGATGAGAGTGGCATGGTGGCTAGGGCGCTCAAACGCCTCGACTGCTTGTTTAGAATCGTTAAGATCTTTGACCCAGCGATTCTTATCAGGCTGTACAAGGCCTCTGTGGTCCCTATTCTTCAGTATGCTGTCAAGTCCGGACTCCTAGCTAAAGTAAACTCATTTGTAAGCTCGAAAAAATTCCAATAATTTTCACTAGGTTTTGTATTATCGCATCTTTCCTGAGCCCGGATATCCAAATCCCTGCCAGCCTACAGTACCCGTTCGAAAGAACTTCGAATGAGAAGTCTTCTCTTCAAGCGGGCATTCTCTGACATAGTCTTCACTTTTAAAATCCTGAAGGGTGAGTCTTGCTTAGGTCCCTTCAACTTTTGGTGCTTTAAGCCGTCATCCTTGAGGAGGCCATCTTATAATATCAGTACTTCCATAGTAGTCACAATTTTCGATTTCGTAACAGTATTGCCAGGAACTCCCTCTTCTACAGGACGTCCATTCGGCTCAGCAAACTTCCTGTGGAGCTCTTCCAGGAAAAAAAGGCATCTTTGTCACGAAAGCGCTGCTTAGAATTGACTTCATGCGTTTGTTTGGTATGCAAGACTTTTAAATGTTGACGGCTTCTCTTCTTTCTTTTTAGTCTTCAGTTGTTAAGGCTTTTTCCGGTCTATCGGCTACCGGAAAAAGCCTTAACAACTGAAGACTAAAAAGAAAGAAGAGAAGCCGTCAACATTTAAAGAAGAGAAGCCGTCAACATCTACCTCAGGCTTCTTCTCTATCGGTGTTGCTGATCTCACTTTGTTCTAGTTTCTTTCCCTAAGATCATTCAACCACATTTCTGTGATGGTAAATCTAGCGTAGGGCCGCCATTTGTCTTTTATTCTAGTTTCGTCATGTCATCCTAGACCATTGTAGAACATGAATAAGGAGTAAAATACAGCCACAGTCCTCTGCTATCCATTTTTCTGGCTGTCGTCTAATGTATCAAGGCAAGTGGAGTTAATAAGTGCGCGCTTTTTATAGGTACGTACTTGTGTCTGAATTCTACACATGAGATTCGTGTTAAGATTGAAGAGGCGTTTACTTTGGCTTGCCCCGGATTAGCCATGGCTGTTACGTTGCTCAGACTGACCCTTTTATTGCCAGTATTGTCCAATGCAGAACTTAAATCATGCAGTGTGGTAGCATAGAGACAAAAACAACTTTTCCTCATGAACTGTGTGTGATTTTCTATCCAATAATGTCCTTACGATGCTATAAGTTATTTGTTACTTGCTCTATATAGCTTCCCTACCGATAGCTTCCTTCTATCTCATCATAATGCCCTTCCCCTCTATACAAGATGTCACTTGGTCTGTCTCAACTGTGCTTTTGCTTATGTTGCCACCCTTCTTTTATCCTTTTTTGCGACTTTGCTGTTCTCTTTCGCCTGGGTTATTTTTGACTCCTTTATGTTGCAAATCGTCATCCTTTGCTGGTTTGTACAAATTTTCCGTTTTGTTCGGTTACGCTCCAGTCAAGCCTAGTGTTCTGTCGTGTGTGTACAAGTAGGTTGCACCCTCAGTGCATGTAAAATCGTAATAAAATAAAAAATGGCAGGACAAAAGCTTTGCAATCGGAGATATGCATCTGAGCTCCGTATCTATAGTTTCGACTAAAACTGCGTTTCTGTAAATTGGCATTCGTGACATGAGTCGATATTCCCCTCAGATTATCAGTGAGACTCTCTTTACGCAAGAGATTTCACTGATCTTATAAACTCAACTACAATTGCAATGCAAAAAAGAAGTGTGGGTAACAGAAAAAGTACTTGTCGCATCATCGTACTGCTAGAACAAGCGTAGTGTGAATTAAACAATTCAAGAAAATTTCAAAATATGGCAGCAAAAAAACTGCGAAAAGTGACTCACACGTGAAAAACGTGGCCCATGATCTCCAAAAAAAAAGAGGAATGAGTTTTCGAAATTTTTCTGATTGTTTGTGAAGAACTTCAAAAATTGATCATCCGTGTGATAAAGTGATTTTACAGTGTCGTGAGCCAGACCAGTTAACCAAACTAGGGATATCTTCGGTATTCCTAAAAATCATCAAATTAGTAACGTCGCGATAACTATTAGTCGCTGGTGCTGAAAAACAATGGGCGCTCTATTGCCTTGGTTGTTTTCATGGTAACTTTTTGTTCTTAATACAACCCTATTAATCTATAGGGTGCGCCAAAATTACTTGAGTTTGACCTATTGATTTAGTGCAGCGTGATCTATCGATTATCCGCGAACATGTTCACTAGGCACTTCTTCCTTTATCAAGAACACAAGCTCCGATACTAAGCTCTTAATCCTTTCGTAATGGTTGAACCTCAACCTCTCAGATCCGCGATTATTCACTTACACCAGATGGGTCGCTATTCCAGAACCATCGCAAAAAACTCTATCAATAGCAGAGCTGTGGACTTCACCATCAAACGATTCAAGGACCTCGGTACGACAGAAACCGGAAAACCGCTCAGGAAGGGTAAGAAAAACAATAGCATCTTCTACGAGAAAGGTTGAAGTTGTACGGGATATGGCGCGGCGCAATTCGAACAATCCGAAGAGGTCGTAGAGGAAGATTGCCAAAAAGCTGGGATGAATGATTGTTCCGCTCGCCGTATAGTCAAAGAGAAGCTGGGATTAACACCTTATCGAAGCCGAAAGGTGCATTTCCTAGCTGCATCCATGAAGAAAAACCGGATTAGGAGGTGCAAGATGCTCCTCCAACGGTTCGCGTCGGCGCGCCACCGAGACATTGTCTTCTCCGATGATTCTTACGTTGAAGTCGACCTTCAACCGTCGAAACGATTAGGTGCTCTGCTCGACGGATGAACAAGCTGACGAAAAGGGAAGAATCCTTGGGCCTCTGGACATGCAGCAGAAACCATGGTTTGGGCAGCGATCACCTACAAAGCGAAGTCCCCGCTGTTTTTCATCGACAACGATGTTGAAATCGATACAGAAGTTTACTAAGAGAGCGTGCTGCGAAACATCTTGCTCCCATGAGCAAAATATCACTTCGGCTCTAGGCCGCGTTCCAACAAGATTCAGCACCGGCTTATAGACCGGGGGTGACCCTGCACTGGTGCCGAGACACCCTCCCAGGGTTTATTAATGCTTAGGAATGGCCATCTGATTGCCCTGATTTGGATCCAATGAATCATTTCGTATGGTTGCTATTGGAGAGCAAGGCCTGCTCTAAGCAACACCACTCAACTGATTCGCTGAAGAGGGAACTGCTCAGAGCATAGGAAGAATAACCTTTGGAGTACCCTCGCGCCACTGTGGACGACTCTCCCTTACGTCTGAGGGCCTGTGCCCGAGCCCGCGGAGGGATTTTTGAGATTTCAATTGACTGTGTGTAATGGCTCAATATAAATAAAGTGTTGTGGAAAAATTAGTCCTCAATCTATCGTTTAACCGATTTCACAGTGGTGGATATTTGAAGAAGTAATTTTGGCGAACCCTGTATTTATATCCCGAATTGTAAAAGCTGTCGTTCGGTGAACGGGTGAAACATCAGCGAAAGTGGACGAGTTTTGATCTTGAGAACTCGTCATTACGCTCCTCAATAGTCCTGGAACAGTCTTCCACAGCAATGCAACTTACTCACCACTGAAAGTGGTAAGTGAAAAATCTTTCGCATGGCAGTATGCCGAATGCTTATTTGAAGTAGCAGGAAAAAACACATCTTGGGGGAGAAGCAGGATTTGCAGAAGCAGCTAAATCTTGTTTGATGATGGAACTGTGAGCAGTTCCCTACCTACGAAAAAGGAATGGATAATCTGAGATTTAATAGCTCGTCACAGCCAACGGGCCTCATACGCAAGCTCTATTTTATGCTTGGATCAAGCTGAGCGAGATATCCCATTTTCGTTTATTTATTTATCCGAGCGATATCAATTGTTTCGAAGCGTCGTTGCATGCGTCTTTTCCATAGTATAGGGTTGTATGTAGTTGCTCTCGCCCAGGTTTCCACGAGGAGGGACACAAATGAGTCTCGTCTTCTTGATTTTTGCCGGCCATTTGATCTTATTCAATTCCATGGTGGCCACTTGGTTATTATCTCCGTCCATCTATTATTTTCTTTCATTCAAACTTTCCCCGCCCACATCCACTTTCTTCTGGTCGCTCGCGCCGATGTATATATCTGGGATTTTCTTAACGTTTTCTAACCTAGAATTGGTACAACCATGTGAAAGATTTATTCCTATCACCTTCCGCATCTTTCTTCGTTGTGCAACTTTCAACATCGTGATGTCTCTTTTATTCATCGTCCACGTGTCACGAGCATAACATTTGCTTGTTTTACACAATTTCGTAGATGCGACGTTCAAATCTCATTGGAACTCTTCTATTGGTGAGGCAAAAGTGGAAACGGTTGAATGTGCTCCATCCAGCTCGAATTCTTCCCTGTATTGCTACGCTACTGTTTATATCGAAAGAAACCATCGGTCAGAGGTAGATAAAATTAGATGAACTCCGGTACAGCATTGTACATTATGTCCATCGATGGCAACGGGTTGGACCGGGGAGTTGGTCACGATTGTGGTCTTTAAAAGTTGGTTTTGAGTCTGGCACGACTTTTCTCGTAAACTCTTTGAAGATTGTTTAAACTTGGCTGTCGTGTGCTATAACAACCATATCCTCCGCATATCTAAGGTGACTCAGATAGTTCCCATTTACTTTTATCCCTACGTCGCACCGCTCGATACTTGGAAACACTGTTCCAGTGAAGCAGCGGAAAGAGAAACAAGTAAAATAGGTGATTCTCTTTAGAGTGTTCTGATTGTGTTTCACCTTGAGCTCGATTCATTGCTTGCCATGAGAGTAGTACCGAAATGTTCAATTTTGCATTCGAGTGGTTAGTAGGCCAGATGGTGGTCAATTACACCTCAAAGGCACAGTTTGCGATAAAAATTGTTGCTCTGGTATCCCCTGGTATGAAACTGTGGCCCCGATGTACACCATATATGGCGTTGTGAGATCATAAAACGGTATATATGGGTAGGGAGTAATAGAGTCACGAGTATCGTACCCACCGCATGCCACACCCAGAGGTGGTCGTGGGTCAAAAATCTTGGAAAAAAAATCTAGGCCGCACCACTCTCAATGAAGGACGTATGCTAAAAAGCCAAAAATTCGTACAACTAGTGATCCATGGCGGCAGTGGAAATGAATTTTTGGCATTTCTGCCTTATTATTACAACCATTCGCAATAGCACACAACCGATACGCTGCTTTCATAGTCCACCACGCGATCGGCCGCTGGCCAAATTTTGGACTATGAAAGCAGCCACATTCTACTCAACACCCCTTACTGTACTGTACGGCCCTTTTCTTACTGATTTTCGAGGCCATGTTTTGTGGAACCCCAAAATCCCAGTTTGTGGGCACTTCGCCACATTTGCCTTATTCTGCAAAACTTTCATCATTTTGCTCGAACTAGGTATCCTGAAATTGCTGTAAACTGTGCCTTAACCCTTTGACAGCAATGCCGATTTTGACGTGACGCGACCATGGGACCACGCCTCCTTCCTTTCGCGCGCGACTGGCACCCCGAAGGGGGGGGGGCATGGTCACAGGATTAACTCCTCCTTCCCCTGGCTTGATAAACTTATCAATACTTCCGCACAATAGAAGTATCACATTCTATCTTATCTTATACCAGTCGGATCGCCTGGCTAACGCCAGGCTACTTGTGTCAAACACCCTATCCCGAGAAATGTTGATCTGAAGAATTTTCACCCTTTTTCAGAGTTTATAGTTTTGATGCTTTTTCCGCTGTTTAGCTGTTGAGAGTATGAAACTGAAACAGAGCTCGTAATCCTTCTTTCACACAACAGAAATCGAAAGCTTCTCTCCTTCTTTGATAAAGTTGTAGTAAGTTTAACTCACCACTCCTTTTTTGAAACAAATGACAGTTTCCTGTACACGAAATTTGACACAGAACTAACAGGGCAGCGCAAATGGTCTTCAGTTAAATTCCGTGCTCACGCCTTCGATTGGAAGTCTCAAACTTTTGCTCTCTTTCTTAGAAATAAGTACCCAACAGAAATCTAACTGTTAGACTAGCAAAGATGATGCTATGGAGATTTTCTGGGTGATGGTAGCACCGTTATCAGATATTTTTACCCTTTTCTTTACGGAGATATCATTTGTTGAAAATTCTAGGTTACAGGAGGTCGAATAACTTTTGTCGCAAATGACATCGGACAAAGAGGATCCTTCATTGAATCACAAACCTTGCTAGGTAGCGGTCGTAATCTAATAGTAAGAACTGAACAAAGTTCTAATCTGCTTATCGTATTGCCCTGATGGGTCCCTATCGTTGCACTTACTACTCACTTTTGTCACCCTGCTCTACCATCTCGTCTTATCGAATGAAACATACTGACCGGTCAAAGCTACGTCGTAGATACCGAAGATGTTAGGATTTCGATCGGTAGGTGGCACTCTCAGGTCCTTTATCTTCTCTTATCAGCTATCCTCAGTTCCTGTCACCGAGTCCCCACGATCCCTTCAAATCCTGCATCACCTATTAGAATGCTGAGGTTCCAATGGTAATACGAAAAGTGTGATCCTACCAAACTTGAACGCTCCAGGTCCTCGCAAACAGGAGTTGTGAACTTGCGGTCCAAAATTACTATCGCGCACGCCCCACTCCCTGTGCATGGAGTCCGGTCCTGCCACCCACCATACATGTTCCCGTCCTACCTCCAGTAATCCTTCCAAATTTAAACGCTCTAGGTCCACGGGGACAGGAGTTATGAATTTGCGACCTAAAATTTCTATCGCGCACGACCTGCCCCGTGTGAGTGGAGTCTGGTCCTACCACCTGTCATAAGTGTCCCCATGCTGCCCCTGTACTCCTGACAAATTTGCGCTTTCTAGGTCCACGGAAACAGGAGTTATGAATTTGTGGCCCAAAATTTCTAACGCCGCCGCGCTCTCTGTGAACGGAGTCCGGTCCTACCACCTGCCGTAGGTGTTCCCATCCTGCCCCCCTTGCTCCTACCAAATTTGAACGCTCTAGGTCCACGGGGACAGGAGTTATGAATTTCCGGTCAGACACACGCACCGACACACACATACACACACAAACAAGCACACACACAAACAAGCACACACACACAAACACACCGACACACCAACAGGCACACCTAGCGAATTATATAAAGTAGGATATTTGTGACTCATTAATGCATCGTGTTTTTTCTTCTCCCATATATCAGTTACAGGGAAACTAATCCGATCTCCAAAGTATGGAAATCGGTCGTGGACTTTTGATACTGATATTATCAACAGTTGAGAACAATATAACTACAATTCGAAATCTTTCGGCTGACTAATCAGGTTGATCTTGCTAGGTTTACCATATCAAAACCCAGTCATAAAGAAGGCTTCGAGCGAGCGATGCTAACAAAGAAAGAGCTTACCCATTAACCAGTCGGATCGCCCGGCTAACGCAAGGCTCTATTCCTGTTGAGTCAAACACCCTATCCCGAGAAATGATGAACATTCGATTAGACGGTTAAGTTCGTGCAATGATGCTGATGATAAGAAATCGGCTTATGCCAGATTTCCCTCCTTCTTATAACAAAGTGGTAATGGGCTAATCCACCACTGCTCTTGTAGAATAACTGGTGCCTTCACGGACACAAAATTACAAAAAACCATTAGGGCAGTGTCGGTGAATTTAGTATGTTGCCGATGTTTATGCCTATAATTGGAGGCCTCGATTCATTGTTCTTCATTTCAAAGACATGTCTCGATGATGACTGACTGACTGACTGAAATTATTACACCGGCATTATTACTCGACAACATTTGTGAGTACCATTCAAGTCTTTAATTTGATTATTAATAGTCTAGATTTAATTATTTTTTTTTCTTTAATTTGATTATTATTATTATTATTAGTGTATTCCATTTATATCGGATAAAGTTAGCGCAGAAGTTCGACAATGCATTGCTC
>UZAF01016116.1:0-71080 GCA_900617895.1 Haemonchus placei | reverse complement strand
GCAGAAGGTTGGTTTCTCGGTTCGGATCTTTTAGTGTTTAAGTTTCTGGGAGCTGTTGCAACTGGGCTGGCGCGTTTGGGCGCTTGGTCGGGTAAGCCACAGATCAGGAGCTCCGAACTGCTTTCAGGTCCTGAAGATGACGATTTGTCGAAACGTCGACCAATAAAGCGGTTTCTGCCTTAACAAACCTGTACGGCAAAACAGTGGAAAAACTGACTGAAAATTAAAGACTTGAATGGTACTCACAAATGTTGTCGAGTAATAATGCCGCACATTATCAGATTTGGTTATCAGCAAACTTTTCTTCGCTACGGATTTATCACTAATTGGGAATCCCAGATTTGGCGGTCGGATGAGTTTAGTCGCAAAAGGTACCGAAATAAAATCAGACCATGACGTGTCATTGAGTCAGAAACCTTGCTGAATAGCGGTCGTAGTCCAACAGCGAAAAGTCAACCAAACTTTAATTTTTTTCGTTATGGAGAATTGCCTCCGATCGGTTCCTATCACTGCATCTATCTGTCTTATTGAATGAAAAATATCAAAGAACAATGTTCGAATACCAAGGTATGACTGTTGACATGAAGAGGATAACAACCTATTCGCCCTAGCCTTCTAGATTTTGCTTTCCAATTCCACGTGATCAGTAGTTATGTGCTTCCACTCACACATTTGTTCCGCGGAAATCAGGTCCCTTGGGGGCGTTGGGGGCGGAGTCCGGCCCAACTACCGCCATGAGTGTTCGCATACTGCCGCCTGCCTCCTACCAAGTTTGAACGCCCTAGGTCCTAACTGACAATTTCGGCGCAAAACCTCGCTCCCTGTGAGCGGCGTCTGGTCCTGCCACCCACCATACATGTTCCCATCCTACCTCCAGTAATCCTGCCAAATTTAAACGCTCTAGGTCCGCTTAAGCAGGAGTTATGAAATTGCGGCACAAAATTTCTATCGCGCACCCCCGTCCCCTGTTAGCGGAGTCCAGTCCCGCCACTTACCATAGGTGTTTTCAACCTGCCCCCCTTACTCCTACCAAATTTGAACGCCTCACGTCCACGGGGACAGTAGTTATGAATTTCCGGACACACACACACACCGACACACGCATACACAAACAAACAAACACACACACACAAACACACCGACACACCAAAAGACACACTTAGCGAATTATATAAAGTAGGATAGTGATAAGATCCCGAGATCTTGAGTAAATAATATTGCTCTTTACAGAAATGCCGAAGAGGGAAGAGAGACATTGGTGAAGGGGAGCTCAGCAGAAACAGAGCACCGCTAGAGCACACTATGTTGTGTCAAATATGTTCGATATTGTTGTTGTTATTGTGCGAAATAAATTTAAAAGAAAGCACTCCACATTCACTACATTCCGCAGCACTCGCTCCAATGGCCTATCCACCAATTTACTGCTTTACATATAAGAAGGAAATGTTGGATGGAGCCAGTTTTTCCATATCAATACCTTTTTCGTAATCATAGATTTTGCGGTCAGATAGTCCGACAAATCGACATACCGACATACCGACGCACCAAGTTTTTGCTTTATAAATGAGAGAGGTAAAACTGAGGCCTAGCATTGCACTTCGGGTTTGGAAGCAATGAGGTTACAGTTTTGGTGATCGTGTAAGCAATAGGAATTCGTATAACACCCAAGGAACTTGAGGATGGAGAGATCGACAGCGGTCACATAATTGCAAATCAGGTACTCTAAGTTCTGCCTTCATTGCATCCATGACACACACAAATCTTGCCAAAGTATCTAAACTTTTTCAGTACCACTCCATTGAATATGTGTGTGTAATAAATAAGCTCCAATGAAACATTTACAAGGACCGTCTTGAATATAAATACAACAAAGCTTGTTGATCAATATGGAATTATTAAATAAGTTTCAAATGTGCAAGTAGAGGAAAAAAGATAGTGGCACCCAACATTGGGTGCCATGGTCCCATGCGCCAGCCATAGTGGCACCCACTGGCGGGTGCCATGATCGTCAAAGGCTAAAGGATGTAGTAGCTCACAGCTCTAACCAATTCATACATCTGTTTTGAAACTATGAAAGAGACGGTATGCAGCCTTCAATGGTTTCACCTGTATATGCATTCATAAACATTTCCAAGAATTGCAGCATGTAGAGATGAGATTCACCACAAGTTGCCCCCAAAAGTTTCCCAGTGTATTTCTTCTTATGCATTTGTATGTCGAATGGTCTGAAATGAATAAGTTACTCGAATCAGCATTCATGCGATATTATAGAAATTTGTTCTTTCACAAAGCAGATGAACTTGAAGACTATAAGAATCTCTGCTGGCTGTATCGTAGTACAAAATTTAACAGCCCCGCAATTCTTTTTTTTGAATGAGAGCAGGTGACAAGTTGTACTGAAAGCATCAAACTCGGCGAATGCGAGTAACCGATTGGATGTCGAAGAAAAATTGAAAAGGTACCATGATCCTGTCCCAGAAAGTTCGTTGCCGGTAGTAGATTCCGCGGATTTGGGAAGATTAATTTGGAGAATCCTTCGTGCGAAGTTCCTAGGCTAACCGGCACTCGAGAAGCGGTAAAAGTCGCATGCCACAGCCTACTCACATCAGGACCCTGGCATCAAGCAAAAGCAATAACTAATAACCATGAGTGGAGAAAGGCTTTCAAATGCAAAAGCCGTGCTTATGGACATCAGAAAACTGCCAAACGCAAGATCACATCACATGCCGAACGAATAAGTCTCTAGGCACATACTTTGGTATTTTCGAAAACTACGTCCACTTTGTGCCCACCAACTGGAGGAATCGCCTTTCATAGACGAGTCGTTCGCCCGATATTCCATAACTATTATGTTGGTGTGAGCGCTTTTCGCAGCGCATAATGGTAATCCAGAGGTATTTCTGCCTCCAAAATTGACGGAACTTTGTTTGAACTATTTTGTCTGAAATGTAAGAAAGTCTTCCTGAGAAAAATTGTGAAAACTGTTCCACTGTGTAGGAAAGGAGACCTTTTTCGATACTCTAAATGTGGTAGTCCGGTCCTCCAGCTACCTGCGATCTGCGAGCTGTTCATACGAGTCATTGAGGAAACTTTTCGCCTATATTGCGCCAAAAAAAGATCTAAATTGTAGCTCTGGGAACGATTACGTGCTTCCATCAAATTCAAATGCCTGGTAAATTAAATTGATAATGTTGATGATGCTGAGATTGAATTAAACTCGGACACTGAGACGACAGTTTTTTGTTCCGTTTAATATTACCTCTGTAGATATAAAGGAAATCTTTGCATGTTCGATGATTTACTGAAAATCGTTGATTTAATTCGATTCACATTTGCCTAGCCACTACTATTCGCCATGAACGGGTCCTTCACCAGTAGATTTTGCTTTATCAAACTGTCAATGATGGATATGATGGAAGAGATCCGAAGAACTTAAACTATACAAGGTTGCTAGCCTAACGGTCATAGGCTGAATGGTTCTGAGAGACGAGTGTTAGGCACCACCAAATGGTCATGCATTTATAATAGTAAAACGATTCAGCGTTGAAGTAGAATTCACGAAATACAATCACATCCCACGAATCTCCTTCTATGAGATGTCTCTATCACCGGAGGATCCTTAGCCGGCCTATGTGAGGCTACGGGAGAACTCGAGGGTGCGATGGGTGTACTGCATTGGAATCAATCAGGAGGTTGCACTCGAATGATTGGAAAATATCGGTAAGCTGGTCGGGTGGCTTCTGACAAATAAGTCCTTTATTCGCTAATGGATACCTAGCTCGATGGGCGGAGTCTAACTAACTACGAGTTAGAGCCTTACAAACTAACCAGGTATCTGAACCCAAAAACGAAAATATAAACAGAGCTCAATCCCCCAACCTGAGGGAGTCCCCAACAAAACTTTGGGTAGAAACGCTTGGGAGAGAGTGCTTAGTCTCAGGGCCAAGCCAGGTGCCCCAAGAAGAGCGGTCGAGGTGGCGATCCGTATTTTAAGGTCTTTTAGTACAAGCGCTTGGTGTTTATCGATATATGCAAAGCAGAGGTGTTCTTAACAAGATGCAGTTGGCCATTACCATTGATTCGCACGAAAACTTCATAACCCGAATCGAAATCGGCCAGAAAAGTTTTCTCAGGAAGGACCACTTTTTCTCCGAGGTTGTCGTCGGTGATGTCAACTCAAGAAAAAAATCTGTCCTGTCCGATTCCGTCATTTAGTCTAGCTTTTTTCATGGTGATTTGCATTTCTAAAATCTTTTTCATTCACATTGGGTTTGACTTTTAACAGTTACTGCAATTCACAAGAAAATGAAGAAGGTCGTACACGACTTGTTCTTGATGATTCAGCAACACGTTGTCAACCTCCGCTTTATCCAGCAAGGATAATCCCCAGTTTGGCATGACAGCAATGAACAACACAGCACACAAAGTGGCTATTGCTTGCGATTGATCGCGACACGACTTCTATTAGGATGATCTCGCAAACTTCGACTGCAACATGTATCTCTCTACCTACCTTCTTTGGCAGGAATATATGCTGCCTATTCAGTTCACCCTCAAAATTGTGGACGTAATAACGTCGATGAAGAATTGTAAGCCGCCCGCTCTAGGTGGGATCAACCAGAACATGCGATTCTCCCGCCAGTTATGACCCTGGCTACGCTCTTCATGCGGCAGCTCTTGTGGAAATTCGGTTGGACTGTATGCCTTTAGAAGAAGGGAGATTTGGACGATATTGGCAACCAGCAAGTAGCATACCTGCTGCCCGTGATCTATTAATTTTTCTCAAGGGTGATCCTGGTATTGGCCGAATGCTGGATGGACGACAGCCATGCGAGCTAGCAAGCTCTCAGAAAGCGTTATGCACAATCGATCACACGTCGATCGCATGTCTGGCACAGGCTCGTCAAAATGTTGCGAAAGTGCAAGGTGCCGTCATGATCTACTTTCATCGATTAACAGAAGGCGTCTGATACCGTCTAGACAGTGAAGCTCTCAGTGTGTTCCTGCTTAATAACATAAGAACGCTTAGCTAGCTGTAAACAACTCCATGACCGAGAATCCAGTATTTTGCAAGGAAGTGATGGATCGCAGAGAGGAAGGATTGGCACCATAAAATTAGGCAAGCCATTCAGTGCCTCTCAAAAATGAAATGCGGCAAATTTCTCCGGGAATGCATGAAAGTGAAAGGTGACGGGCAACATTTACATCACCTCCACGTCGCAAACGATATTGTGTTTAAAAACGAGCGTCGAGCAGGCAGAACGGGTGCTGGTCGAATCTAAACGAGTTTGCGGAAGGATCAGCCTCGACCTGAACTACCTTAACCTTAGGAGGCGATGTTCATGGGAAGGGTATATTCCTTCCATCCTGGACGAAATGAGTGCTACTTACGCGTATAGGTCGATTACTGGCTTGATGACACGGGATATCGAATGAGCACCTAAATGGTTCCACTCCCAACGACCAAACTTTTCTATACGAATGCTCTGAACGAAAGGAATGGTATGGCTCCTACCTCCAGAGCGGGGAAGGCCCACTGGGTTACTTAGGCGGCGGGTGATGATACACAAGCTGGTACTGTTCGTTTGTACTCACGCAGTGATGAGCAATGTCAAGTGGGACTTCTGGATAAAATCATCCTATAACGTTTATCTATAATGTATGTGAGGAACAAAAAAGGGGTCGAGGTTCACTGGAGAGCGTGTTTTTCTGATACAATGTGGAGACAAGTACAGCAGCGAAAAAATAGTCATATTGCTAACCCAAATGTATGAAAATAAAGACAAAGGAATGTCTCAATTTGCAGACAAATTAGGTAAAGGAAGTGAGGCATTAGACGATTGAAAGACACAGGATAACCTCTTCCATACAAAAAAAACGATATTAAATTTGTTCGACTCTTAAAGACACCCTTTAAAAGAACAAATATTATATTCGCACATTCTAACGTAGGACGGAGAGGAGGGCAAATCAAAAATTACAAAAAACAGATTTGTGAAGCTGTACGATATGCTACCTGTAAAGGTGATCCGCTTCCTTTCGTCTGAGCCCTTTGCAAAATTGATAGTATATAACACCCTTCGAGTAATCCACAGCAGCAAGACTCTGGCAAATCAAAATACATACGTAAACGTAATTTTCAAAGAAACGGTAAACGTAATTTTCAAAGAAAGCAGATTGTATGCCAGAATCTATAGCTCGACGTATTCGATGTACGCGTTCACCATATAAACCTTGCTTTGTTCCTCTTCAGTTGCCTAAATTGAGGCGCTCTATCACACTCACACGATCAAGGGTTTGGATGCCGGATAGGTGGGTGCCCATTCTAATCAGGCCTTGTATCCCGTCGGGGTCGGTGCATTAGTACAAAACTAATTTGGATGCCTAAAACCGCTGATTCGAGCGTAGGCTGGTGCAAAAAACAGAATCGGTTGTGCTTTAAACTTAACTCTTGTATTCTTAAGCTAGTTCATTTCTAAGGTTGCAGGAGGTTGACGGCGATAGGCACTGTTTGGAGATTTTAGTTGCTATAAAGCAAGGCGCACAACTGTGCGAAGAATTGGCTAGAACACTGAGTGCGCCATACATACGGTAACAACTTTTCAGAAGTCCGTAATTTCTTTGTTTGAAGAGTTTCTCCGAATCTGCACCTTTTCTTATGCCCATGATATACCTCAGCCCACTACATCTACTTTGGTGCTCTCGATTCAACAGATTTCGAAAAACTGTGGAGGCGCTGAGTCATCCACCAGCTGTTCCGTCTCTAGGCGTATTTGGTGAGTCCTTTTGCGGATTCGCTTCTCGTTTCAGCATTTCCCACATGACCTGCTCCTGAATCACGATGCATAGACAGGTCAACGACAGATCGCAAGATGGTCGTCTTCTCTCATATGCGACCCATTTCCCGAATATAATTTCTTCGGAAGGAGTACGCTGCGGAACCTGCAGAAACACGAGAAAAATGACTGCTGATATGCTCTATTCCGATGAGAAGAGTCTAGTCCGAATAAGTACAAGTGTATCCAGATATAGTACAAGTATATCCAGATAGGATTCGGAAGAATATCAACATCATGACGAGAAGAAGTTGCAGAGAGTTACGCTAATTGCGCGCAGCACGCGTTTCATTACAAGTTTTTCTGAGTAAAGGGTGTTCGGCGTGGAAAAAATGTTGAGATCCCAGAGTATACGTATGGTTCACACTACGAGTGCTGAAGCCGCTTAGAAGAGTAAGATCGTCTCTTGTAGACGTTTTCTCTCTTTCATGATGGTTTGAGCTGGAATCGCTACAATCAGAGCGAGCAAATTTTGGACAAGAAAAGCACAAAGTTCAATTCGTACCTCTTTAGCAAGGAGTTTTTGAAAGGATATAGCTGAGGGTTAAAGACTTTTCTCAAGGATACGTTTTGAAAACTACGGCGCACTTGTTCACAAAGCAAAAAAATCAAGACTGGTTCTGAGGAAATGCTCACAACTTTGTCGCAGCTTTCAATCCTCCGACGAATTTTCCGGACCGTAATCGTTGGATATAGTCTTCACTGGAGAGGAAAGCGTGCGCTTCAAATCGCACCACTGCTGCTGCTCCCAAAAAACGATTGGAAAATCCCGGCTTGGGGTTTTTCAAGAAACTGCGTGCCACCTTCGATGTACTAATTATAGCCGAAGAGCTATTATATAAATACGTATGCATATAATATGTATATGTTTATTACGGCGCTTAAGGCGGACGTAAGAGAACAGAACTAATAGCATTCCAGCAGAAACGAAACTGAACAAACAGAATACACACGACTCAATTAAACATCATTACCAGACATCCAGACATTAAAGAATGGACAATTAAGCACACTAAAAAAGACAAACAATCTCGAGCGACTACGAGGCTACAAAGCTTAATAGTCTGGCAGCTATCTGTTTTTTAAACTGCTTCAGAGTTCTGGCTAAAACACTGTTCTTTGTCAGCTTTTTGTAAGTGCTCGCGGCTCGGAACGAAAAACTTCTGGCCTTAACGCTAGTCCTTGGACAAGTCAAATGTATTTTGACTTGTCCGCCTCTAGTGCGTGATGGTGTGATTTCGAAAAACTCAAATGGACCAAGACCTGCAGACTGGTATAAGAGCTTATAAACCATGCACACGTCAAATACCATGCGCCGAGATTGGAGAGTTGCAAGTTCAAGATACCTGTTTCTGATGTACGCTTTAGGTACTCTGGAGTAAAGGAAGCTTCCACAGCGAACCAGTATTTTGCGTGTGAAATTGTTCTGGACCTTTTCCAAAGCAACCACATCCTTTTTCTTCGCTGGGTTAAACACGGTGGCTCCCGACTCAACAATAGGGCGTACATACGTTTTGTATGCCTGAAGAAGAACCCGCTTATTAGCGGTAGAGAGACCCTTGAAAATTTGGAATGTACGCATTAGAGCTAATTTGCAGCGATTCCTGATGTGACTGGAGAAATCTAGGGTACTGGTGTAGTGAAAGCCTAGATCTCGCACCCCTTTTACAGAAGCAATACTGACACCATCAACCACATATGAAAACGGGCAGACCTCCGAGTCCAAACTGATCCGCATACACATTGTCTTATGAGGGGCCAGTGGTAATTGCCACTGTTTAGACCAGTCAGCTAACAAATTAATCGCTTCCTGAAGGGCATCCTCGTCTCCATATGTCGAAATAGACCTATACATTTTTATATCATCTGCATACATTTTAGTGACAACATCTAACCCACTTAACGCGTTCGGGATATCGGCCGTGAAGATGTTGAAGAGCACCGGAGAGAGCACACCCCCTTGCGGTACTCCACTCACAACTTCCCTACTCTCAGAGAAAATATGCCCTATTTTAACCTGGAAAGTTCTACCAGCAAGGAAGTCTGATAACCACTTATATATAAGATGACCGTGTGTTTGCTTTGCAGATGCGGTGCGTAGTAAATAGCTCACATGAATCCACCATTTCTCAACATGATATGCGGTTGCTGTAACCCAATTCTTTTGTCACCATATTCATGGCGCACCCTGTTTATCCAAACGAATGCTGTTGAAGCTGTACAGCAGATGAGCTTCCATTTGCTCTGCTAATTCACAGAAACAGCACTCTCCCTCTCCTATTCTCTATAATTTGTTACCTTATAGTGAATGGCTTGTCCAAATGAGGAAAAGGAAACCCTACATTAGTCATTTGAACACAACGCGTCGTGTGAGTCCCAAACACAACGCAGTGAGAAACACACTTAATATAATCATCTCTTTAATAAAGAAACACCGAAATTTGTATGGTCGGTTAGTCTCACCTCGTAACTGAAAACGCCTCTGATTGCGATTTTTATCCTGACCTTAGGGTTGTCAATGAGATTACAAACACTGTGCAAATGGTTCAAAGATAGTAAATCTCAGAAGGAACGTAAAGTCAGTAGCTTCCGGACATAAAAATTGAATCCAAAAGATGTTTCTGCAGAAATCAAACAAGATTAATGATTAAGTGTAAGGCGCTCATTGCGAACAGTTGTACGGTATTGTGCACGCGCCACAAATATGTGCATTCATTTCAGCTAGAAGCATGGAGAACTGAAAAGTAGTTATGGGCTGCGTTGAGCCGATACTACCTAGTGACCCAGAGCTGATTAATACCAAGCACTTGAACTTTTCAAGAGAGCTTTGAAGGTGTAGCAGCCAGAAGCGAAACATTACTATCCTACCTACTATGAAGCGATTCGTCTGTCGTCTCTGGTACTATGGTCTGTCGTCTGTCGTCATGTATGTCTGTCACGAGATTCCTTAGCTCTCTGCCTGGAGAGATAAGCGTGGTATGGGTGGGCCATGTCCCGACAAGCATAAAGCGTACATCAGCTTGATGGAGACCCGCCTACAGTGATCGTGGCATGCATTAAAATGAGCTGTTTTCACAGTCAATTCAGTCACAAGACGGCTTCAAAACTAAGGTGTAAAGGTGGCTAGAGGTGTTCGTTGGTGAGATTGATCGAGCTAGGAAGACCCACCCCCGATAGGTGGAGCGTTCTCCAAAAATGCAACGCTTTTGAAAATATTTATAACTCAGTTTGGAGAAAGCCAACAGAGCAGGAAAAGGTTGATGTAGGGGCAGCATTGTCGAAGGTGTCTCCAGCATAAATAACATCAGCGGAGGTCTGCCCGCTATGGGCGAAGAGTGCGTTGAGGTGAAAGCTACTTTTCAAAAATGAGTGTAACTCCCTTAGGAAAGGTTTTAGAATAGGGGAAGAAAGCGGTTGGAGGTAATGGAACAAATGTGGTCGAAGCAGGTAAAACTGCCACAGACATTTCTTAAAAAGAAAGAGGACGAATGGGTCAAGATGCAGAGTCTGGGTGGAAATTCATAGCTCCTGTTCCCGTGGACCTAGAGCGCTGAAATTTGATGGGTGTTCAGGCGGACTCCACCTACATGAGGTGAGGTTAGTGCGAAAATTTTTAAATTGGACCGAGAGCGCTCATATTCGATAGAAATACAGGCGGCAGGATGGAAGCACCTATGTCGGGCAGCAGGACTTAACTCCACTCACAGGAGCTGGAGCGTGGGCAAAAAACGTTAATTTAAACTTTCAAAACCAAGGTTGCATAAGTCGAGATAGATTGAGTTATCGAAACACTTAGAACCTATGGAGGTTTGTTCATGGCGGACAGCGCGCGTAGGGTGTTTGTGTTTGCCGGAGGGTGTTTGTGTTTGGCCGGGAATGAATAACTCCTGTTCTCATCTATCGAAGCCTCCAAACTTGAAAGAGGTGCAAGCGGGGAGGCCATTTTAACGCGAGAACAGAAGGAGCCCGGCGCCAGCCGGGTTCCTTGGGCAAAACATTTAATTAGGTTTCATAACAGCGACGCCGTGGAAAATTTGGCGAAGGTGAGGGATCTGTTGAAATGAAGGGCACTCACTGGGGGTAGGCCGACCGTTCTTGCAGTAGGCGGTACTTTCCGCATAAGTTTATGCCACGACTCAACGAAGGGGTGGATCCCAGAAAAGAAAAAAAGGGTTAGCGAGCTTACGCGTGCTGGACATGCATAAAGTGGCGAAGCTCGACCCACCATGGCGGAATGTGCATTTTCATGAGGAGTACCCTTTCAAAATGTAAATAACCCCGTACAAAAACGATCTAGAATGCGGAAAAACTGGTAAACGGTGATAGAAGGATTGTGGCCAAGTCTCGAAGTGGGCGAGGTTTACACTTAGGAGGGCGGAATGAGGTCAAAAGATAATAACACTGTTCAAAAAGGTAATAGCCGAAATGAGCCAAATCTTTGAAGTGGGTCGTGATTCTGCCGAAAAAATTTTCAGAGGCCCTGAAAAATGGGCAAAAGTAGGAATAGGTCGACAAGGCGGTAAGTCAGATGTTGCCAAACTTATTGCATAAGCTCATATCAAACTAAGCCTATTAGCAGTTTCTCGGAAGGTAGAGCCCAGATCAAAAAAAAATCATTTCTGTTCGACCCACTCCTAATTGTGACGCACGGTTAGTGTGCGGAGCCCAACTGTTATCATTATGTTCAACATTTTTCGACTCCATCTAGAGACAGTGCAGAATCTCATGAATTTTACGGGGTACCGCCATTTTCAAACAAAATGACATCATCAGAGTGAAGAATATACGAATTTCAAGATTGTAAGTAAGCCAAAAACAGTGTTGAAGAACATCCCCGACAAATATGGAAGACTTGCGAGAATTATGCCGAAAGTCTCAACTGACGAAGCAATTATACATCAACCTTCATATGTACCAATGACATCGATAATGTTGTGATCCCCAAAAGTCAAATTTCAGGGTCTTGGAAGGTTTGCGCCATAAGAGAAAGGTGGTTATGCGTAAGAGCTTCGCCTAACATGTTTGTTTCAAAGCTTCAGACCAACTTCACTGCCCACAGATTCCGGCGCTCTTGCGACAGGTATATTGCGCAGCAACATAATTCTTTAATAGGACCAATCTGATTGCTTGGTAGGAACTTTACTGCACATTTTATAGAGAAGTAGAGGCTTCTGTGAGCAATAATCAATCAAAGGCATAATTTGAGATCAGACTAGGTTTTTGAATTATTTAATGGGATAAAACAACCAAAGTTGATGTTGTTGAAATAGTGGCCAGCAATATATCTTCTCGATTTGTGAGATCTAATGCCCCTGCCTTGATGACAGATGATCGCTGACTTGCCTATCACTCGAGGAACCGTGGTGACTAGCGATGGCAATTATAATGCTGAGTAGATTCTACGTTTACTTCATAAAGAAGCAGAGCAGAAAAATGATGAACTGTTCAAGATTTTCTAATCATTCTGATATAACACCTAATTTCAGGAGATTTGCACCTTGTCAAGAGGCTGAAAAGGGTAAGAATGAGGAAAGGACAGAACAGGCATGTAGGAGCACCTTAAAGGTATTCAGTCACAGGCATGGATTTGCGCAGTATGGAACGATACCAATGCCGACGTTTCGCTTTTTTTCAATCGTTTACCGCCTCTCAGGCCAGATTGAAAAAATGGAGGTGGTCCCATGTATACTGCACTGATATTTGCAGTAATTGCCTTCTCTTTATGGTTTGAACGCAGAAGAGTGAACAGCGTTCAGTAAAGTGTGATGCATTTTATTATGGTGGTCAACAGATTTTTGAGGCTCTCGGAGTGCTGACTGTAGCTCGGTATGAATGAAGTGAGTGCAGCACCTAATCCATAAACGGGGAATGAGATTTGATGAGATTAAAGAATAAAGGATGAAGTCTTGGGGCGCTCATCAATCCCGTCTGAGGAGTGCGGCCACGCATTCGATTTCCACTCAGAATCGCAGTGGCGTATTGAATGCGTATGTGTCCTATATAATGACATACTGTGGCCAGCCGATGTATAAATCAGTGCTTCTATCCTTCCAGACGAGTCTGTTACCAATAAACCGACCCCAAAGGGATGGAAGGCTTGGTTGGCCTAGGCGGATATCGGTCCAGGATTCGAACCTGTGACCATGAGTGTGTGAAAGGCGCCACTTGCACCAGCACCACCTCCGTTCCTTAGAATAGATTAAACTCAAAGAATAACGATTCAATGGTGAGAGCGGTATACTCTAATCAACGAGCATTTACTAGCGAAAATGTCGTTCAGCGAGTATTGGCTAGGAATTCTCAAAGATGCTTCTTTAACTTTGCATTTTTACGAAAAGAAAAGCGAAACATTCCGTTTACTATGTATGAGAACGGCATTCCGTTGATTGGTAGCCATTCTTGAAGTTTGCAAAAATATCAACTTATGCAGAAGAGTTGCACATGTTTAAATATGCACACCTTATAACCCTTCTTTTTGTATTCCTCTAAGATATATGGATACTCGTCCAACCATTTGTTGCAAATCTCCGTATTGTTCCAATCGGGTTCCTCCGGTGGTCGTCCAACACGGTCTACTTTTTCGACAGATTTGCCTGAAAGTTAAGTTATTCATATCAAAAAAACTCCCTTCAATAAATAATGTAAACTTGACAGAATACCGAAAAGCAGAGGAAAGCCGTTTGGCCTGCTGTTATCTCCAACTTTATTCAAAAAGTCCATTTGAACTGCTCCTAGGTTGTTCTTCAAGAACCGCAGAGTCTTTGGTAAAGATCTATAAAAGTACGTCGTCATTCAAATACGAAAAGAGGAGGGATCGTTTAAAACGAGAACAACACAAGTTGCATGAACCATAATGATTCCACCAATAATTTTTATATGATATCGATCATGAGTTAGGTGACGACTGCTTGATCGATTTGATTTGATTTGATTTGAGTTATTACATGTTAAGCAACATGTCGTACTAGATAGCCAAACAAAAAAATCAGCCAACAACACCTCGTTACAAAATGAAACTGATAACAGTAGAAAGCACAAAACTCAGCGAGATACATGGAGGTAGCGGATAAAAAATTGAACAACCCTGCTCATCCTTGTGTACTCCATTCCAGCTCGAAAAGTGAAAAACTTACGACCCACCGACGACCTAGGAAGCCGAGAGGAAAGCCTGAACTTGTCACCTCTAGTCCTAGACGGGATCATTTGAAAGAAGGGATGACTATTCAAGTTAATTCGATTGTTGATGAAGTTATACACCAACAAAACGTCATTAATCCTCCGTCTCAAATGAAGTGAATCTAAACTGAGCATTTTGTTTCTGATGACACCTCTGGGTATACTGTTATAAGTAAACCCTAACGATCTAATGAACAACCTTGTGGTGAAATTGTTTTGTAACCTCTCCAGTCTATCTACAGCCGCCTTTGTATGAGGGAAATAAATACATGTGCCATACTCCCGTACTGAGCGAATGTAAATTTCATGAGCTTTTATAAGCAATGCTGGATCTTTCGATTTAACTGACTTGAAAAGGAGGTATACCCTCCGCTCTGCCTTCATCGCTAGGTTTTTCAAGTGTTCCTCAAAGCCAAGCTTTTGATTAATTATAAATCCCAGATCTGTGACAGATACAGCTGAATCAAGGACTGAATCGTTTATGCGGTACTGTACTTTTGGGTTCGATACTCCTAGATGAAGCATTTTATTTCGAACCTACAGTATACTGTGCACACTATGAATGGTTGGAAAAATGAATAAAACCGAATTAGCATTGCTCTATAGTTTTCATTGATATTCCTTGATTTCCTCTTTCTTCATTATGGTACAGTTCAGCTCGTCAAGTTCCACAAAGTGGTGAAGAGCAAACCTAATGAATCTCACTCACTATGTCGTCGCTCCTTCAAATACCTTCGGCTACCCGTTAATTGCTAGGTTCGCTATAATTGTAACCAGACCCTGATCGCTTTCAATGGAAGCGTCTACTTTATCTGTTTTTAATTTAGCAGAAAATGAGAACCAATGAACAATATTACCGTCATCATTGTTAGCCACCACTTAGGGTCTACTCATAGAGCAAGCCTGCGATCAATTTTTTTCTTAAAAGTGGTGAGAAAGCTGGCCCGACCTATGCCATCAAACTTTGCAAAACTTTGGCCAAGAAAGCCTCGAGGGGGGGGGGGGCGAAATAAGGATTAGCAGAGGGAACCACGACAGGAAAAAAGGTATCTTTAGCTACATACGGTCAGGCGTTATAAACAAGGGAATTCTCTTAAGCTCGTCCTGCTACTTTCCCGTGAAGCTTACTTAGTCAGGATTCTTGAAGCTGAGGGGCGTAAGAGAAAATTGTTACCGTGTGTCCTGCGGGATCAGCTCGTAATACTGTACAACCATGTTGAGTCCCAGGAGCAGTACAGAAGAACCTTCTTGGGGTGGTTGTTTGCTTTTGCTTGCTACAGTCAGACGGGTGAGTTATAGTGGAAGAGAACTGGGTCATCTGGAAACTCCTCGCGATAGTAGCAGAGAGGCAGAGGTTGACATATGGATAACCTGGTTCAGCGCGTACCAACCGTCAAGGTGTGGAAGATCCACCGAGAGGAGGGTCTTTAGGTGGACCTCGTTTCACAACTATTGCTTGGGAACACTCGGGGTATCCACCGGATTCTCCTTGATAGCGTCGAAAACGGCCAAGTCTTTTACTGCATGGGGCCTCTCGACCGACCTATCTTCAAAAGTTGTGCTTCTTTTTGCAAAGAGAGCGTACGAGCGATGGACAGAAATGATGGTAGTGTCCTACCCAAGGTGACGTTAATGTTGCGCCGCTAAAAGAAGTGATGCTCCGAAGATAGTCATCTAAAATTGGCATCGTAATCAAACCAGAGAACGTACGCGTCCTCATGTATATTTTGCGAAAAAAACGCTAGTATGTTCAGCAATTATCACACAATAAATCATGTATACCGAACCAAAATCGTAATTTGCAGAGTTTCCAGAATGCCCTATGGAGACGTTGCATTCAACTCAATAGTAAATGAGTTGCGGCCCACTTTTTCCTTCCAACAGCTAACCAAAAAGGTCTCAGTTCGAGAGAGCTATGTCATTGCCTAAGGGGAAACGCGCAGAATATTTTCGCTAGCTTTATACGTTTTCTTACTTTCGTGGGAAATTTTTGAATACCAGGGAGAAATAACACCAATAATGACGAAAGTATTCATACCAAATTTTTGGTAAACAACCATTAATCGTAGGAAATAATTGCTCGTCCAAGTAAGATTTAAGATCATCGTCGGTGTTTTCAATGCCAAGCTTGGCCCTAGAAGAATGGTGAAGAGCTCTAAAGACGAAATTCGACATCTAGCCAGAATTGAACATAACTGCCTTTTTCTGTCGCTATGGATCATGACAAGTTGTTTGAACTTCTTACATGGGTTCCCTCGTGATCGGTGTAGCATTCACATTGCCAATGTAACACCTTCGAGGATACACATGGTGCAATCTTTAACCTTTTACAACGCCCTATCTAATCCTTTTCCCGACCCGACACATATGGTTTACGAGGAAGTCCAAATTTATCTAAGGAGATATCTTATAAGCCATTTTCATTATGAACTGTACCTTCGAATCGGGAATTACGGAACGGGAGGGAATGGTTAGAGTAAGAGATCGATCGGGGTCATCATGTAGACCGAGCTTTCATGGAAGCTCGTAGTTCCAGATATCCTCTCATTTGCCATGGACTCGAGTATCATCAATCACATAAACGAATCAGTAATGAAGAAAGTCCCTTAGGCCTCGAGGTGTAGGTAGGGGGCAATGAGGTGTGGGAGTTTGTCACTGCACTGCGCACTTCGATATGTTTGAAACACATCTGAATCGCAATACATGAAACTTAAGATTCAAGAAACTGCCAAGGTTAACCTTATCCATCAGAATCCTGATTTTTTGCCTATTTATCAGTAATTTAAGTAATTGCCTATTTTGAAGTATCTCTAGACTAGTAAAAAGATCAAAAGCGAGTGATGCGTTTTATGATGACAACCATAACGGCATTTACTATTTTTTTAGTTCCGAAACGTGCTTCATTACAGAGAGCTCGTGATTGCATAAGTTACTCTCTGCGGTCAGAGCTGTGGGGTTTTTTCTCTCGCTGCAAATGACTGAAAAGATCACTCATAAATTTGTTGCCTTGGAATTCCTAAAAATCAGTGGTACAGCAATAAGTACAACATTGCTCCTCTTATGCTGTCGGTCTGTAAATCGGATCCGACAACTCGGAATGGTTCAAAAAAAGAGAGAACAAATTACCTCTTAACCATAAATGTCGAAGTCGAATCGATCATTATCATGTAAACGTTTGGAAGCGAACTCCTCTGTCTTCCCGATCTATGAAAAATAAATGTAGCTCAAAGGAATGAGACTATANACACGGGAACCCTTTGTTGTCATGCGGTGAGTAAGACATTGAGCTCACGTTTTTTTCTCGTAGATTTGCATGTGAAGATAATGTTCAGTCTCGTTGTAGCCCTCTCTGTTGCACTCTGTCTCAATGATATCACATTTGAACAATCTGTTTGTAGGGAGCTTTCGGAAATCTCCTTCGATTATTTTGCTGTCCTTGTTTGGATACAAACACATGAAACATTATCTTATAAAGAAAATGCTGAGAAAACAAAACTTCTGTCGATCGAGTATTGATCGAGCAACAGTCTTTCATTAAAAAGAATCTAGCACTACTCTAGTTGGTGCGCACAGAAATAAATTAAAGCTAGTATCGAGATGAGCACGAAAGTACTCGTAAATGCATTTCATTCCTTACTGCTTTACATTCCTTTTGTAGGCAATAACTGAGAGGGATTAATTATAAGTATTCAGGTCGTTATCTGCCTACATCAAAACCATAACGGTGTTGTGTGCAGTTTGCCTACTCGTTTATTTGTTACTAGGCGGCTACACACGCTATCGTGTGCGCTAGGGGCTCTAATCATGAGCGGGGGAGAGGCCACATGAGCTTCTGATTTTCATTATAGACATTTATCATCTGAGTCTCCTGCCTGACACTTCTTTAGCGGCCATCATTTTTTTGAGATGTGAAATGGGGTTGTGTGTGGCCAAGTTGCCGCTGCCCGCAAATAAAACCTCAGTTTTTAGCTTAAGAAAAGCTCGGCGTACTTTTAATTATTACGCTGATGGATCCAAACTCTAAAAGCTTACTGTCGTCAGAGATTTGGGATTTCTAATTGATGATAAACTGTCTTCTGATGCTCACATCATGTCGTTAGTTCATAGAGCTGAGGGTAGATTAGCACAGCTCTTCCGAAGCTTGTACACAAAAGATCCCTGTATCCCCATCAAGGCCTGCAAATCAGGTTTTCGCTCCATTTTGGAGCATGGGTCTATGGTTTTCTATCCGTGTAAGAAAAATCGATACTAAGTTGGAGTTAGTTCAAAATATGTAGCTCCACTAGAAAAGTTTTTATTCGAGTCCTTAGCTTCAATTATAATTCCATTCCCAGGTCAATTGTCAGGAATATAGTAAGGACAGAGCATCCATTTTAGAATAGTCACAGAAGTACCTAGACTAGGAAACATCGGGGAACTGAGGTTTTTGAACGCCGATAAGAATTGCGAAGGTAAGAAAGGTCTGTTAGCCTGTTAAGTGTGGATGTAATCAGCCATTTTCGTAGCGTGATTGAAGTATTGTCCAAAACCTTCGATGTTGTATAGGCTTAGTGATAACCTATTATAAATCGCGCAGAAGACATATTCCAAGGATCATTGCCAATTCCTTCATCAACAATAACCCATGAGAAAACGAATTGTGCCTCCTAAAAGTGATGCGGAGTGTGTAGCGGTTCGTTGTGAAAGAGATCAGGAATACATCACACCAGCTTCATCTTACCAGCGGATTCACTCAGAAGAGGCGAGCAGAAAAAGTGAACATTTCAGGTAAATATTATGGAACTATTCACTAATTTTTTGGGGGAGTTTGTCTCCACGACAGTTCTGCGTATTTTTCGATTCTACAGAGTAAATTCTACAAAAGACATTTTTCAGATGATATTCGCCATAAACGTATAGTCAACGGCTACGCAATGAAAGAACTATGAATGTATCGAGCTCGGTGACATCAAGCTATGATTAGTACGGCGAATTGACGCCATAAACGAAACAGATCGAGATATCCTGCACTTATCGGAGGAACCCCTTTAGCCGCATACGAATATTACTCAAGAAATAGATACAGCGCGCAAGCTCAGCTGGCTACAACTTCTGATAGCGACATTCAAAAAAGGAAAAAGTGTTTGCACTCAATCTATAGACAACACCAATTTTGCAAGAGAGAGTCAAGACGTATTTTCACTGAAAAACTGTTTTATGGACAGGCGTTAACGTATGTATATATTTGTCTATGTGTCTGCCCAGTTTGTCTGTGTGCCTGTCTGTCCACAAAACTACTCATGAGCATTATAGCATATAATGATAATGACATTAATCTCATTAATATAAAAAAATATAGTATAAATATAAATATAATTGATCATTTAATTTTATAATTTATAAATATAATTGATTGAATATAATCAATTATATTTATAAAAAATATATATGTATATAAATCAACGGCACGTTCGCATGTCCACACGGCTAAGAGTAGGCCCCCCACGTGCTAGAGCCTGGCAAGTTACACGTGGATTCCATGCCAAAAACAGTAACAGAAATGGGCCTCATTCCCTGAACCTGAGGGAGCCCCCAATACGGCGGCGTTGGGTAGGACCGCTCGGGAGAGGCTGCTAAAATCTCAGGGCCAAAACAGGCTGCCCAAAAGGAGAAGGACTAAGATGGCGATCTGTACTTTCAACGCAAGGACGCTTGCATCGGAAGCGTGTATAGAAGACCTGATGATGCAAGCTAGGAAAATCAAGTACGACGTCATCAAACTGACCGTGACGAGAAGGCACCGCCCGCTGCACGCTGTATTTGAAACTGGAGAAGAACTGTTCCTTGGAACATGAGACAGCAGAGGCGTCGGCGGTGTAGGTGTCCTCGTCAACACGCACTTGGCCATGAACATCGATTCGTACGAAAGCTTAACAACCCGAATCGGACGTTTGCGATTAAGAAGATGTGGCTCAATCCAAGCTCTAACCATCTTCGTTGCTTACGCACCAACATCGAGCTACGAAGAAGAGGAGTTGGAAGCGTTCTATATGGATCTGGAGAGGCTCTACAGAGAAGACCACACTTTCTTCAAGGTCATCGTCGGTGATTTTAACGCCAAGATTGGCCCCAGAAGAACGGCTGAAGAGCTTCATATCGGGACTCATGGATTGGAATGGAATGAGCAGGGTGAAAGACTGTCCGAGTTTATCATGACGACCCACACCATCCATGGTAACTCGCAGTTCCAGAAGCCCTCTCATTTAAGATGGACATGGGAGTCACCTGGTGGACAGTTCCATAATGAAATAGACCACATCATCGTCAATCGGAAATTTTGCCTGACTGACGTCGCTGTTGTTCCGAAGTTCTACNACCCAACATCGAGCAGGCGGAACAAATGCTGGCCGAATTTGACAACGCTTGTGGAAAGATCGGCTGGAGACTGAACTTAACGAGGACGATGTTCATGCGAAACGGATTGGTACCTGATGCTCCTTTCATGCTGAACGGAACGAATATCTCTGAATGCTCCAGCTATGTGTATCTAGGTCGAGAAGTCAACATGATGAACGACCTAGCTCCAGAGCTGAGCAGACGGAAACGCGCGGCGTGGGGAGCATTTAAGAACATCGAGGGAGTAGTGAAGAAAACGAAGAACATCCGGCTCCGCGCTCACCTTTTCGACACTGCGGTACTTCCTGCTTTGACATACGCCTCAGAGACTTGGACTCTACGAAAGCAGGATGAGCATGCAGTTAGCGTCATTCAACGCGCTGTGGAAAGGACGATGCTCGGAATTTCCCTATACACGCAAGTGCAGAAGGGAATCCGGAGTTCCGAGCTCCGTCGACGAACGAAGATCAGGGATGCCGTTGATTACGCCAAGAGATCGAAGATCAGGTGTGCCGGACACGTTATGCGATATAATGATGACCGTTGGACCAGGGCGGTTACGGACTGGATCCCTCTGGACGTCAAGCGAACACCAGGACGGCCGCCAACGAGATGGTCGGACTTCTTCACGAAAGCTCTGAACGAAAGGAATGTATTGCCCCGTGTCCCTCGAGCGAGTGCGATTCACTGGACTACTCTGGCTCGCGACAGGGACGAATGGAGACGTTACTGGCGCCCGCTCGAGGAAATCGACGATCAACAGGAGTACAGGTGATACAGGTGAATATAAAAAAAAAACTACTGCAACTGCCGTAGCAATTAATTCCGATTCGTAATCATTACTGAGTGTTTTTCTGCAGTAGATCAAGTTCAGAAATCCGTAAGAGCTACATATGTTGATGAGAAAATTCAGAAACGGGTCAACAATGAACACTGGAGAGACCATTCCCTTTTTGGTTATTCCTTAATTGAATTGATGTGCTCTGGTTGTGTGTTGAGCAGACCAAAACGGAAATCTATTTCTTCCTGAGTGGCAGAGATTATAAAATAGCCAATGATAAACCTGCGGTAAAGTAAGAGCGGTATTGCAGAGCACTTCTATCTTCGCCACAAATACTATGGCAAAATAGGGGCACCCAAAATCCAAGCTTTTAGTATGCGTAAAATGTTTTTTCGACCGATTGGGATTGCTACTACTTAAGCACTCCGTCAGAATTGTAATCATTGGGTTATAAGCAGTCCTTGCATAATGATATCCCGTATGAACTTGAGACGCTGCACCTAAAGAGTGTTAAGTAACCATGCGATTCAATAGGACCGCCCACGCAACATCCGGATCACATTAAATCACCTGTATCACCTATCGTCCCCTTAATCATGGACTACTCGAGCAGGTTCCTGTAACGTCTCCGTTCGCCACTGTCAAAGGAGTCCAGTGGATCGTCTTCGCTCGAAGGACATGGGGCAATGCATGCATTCCTTCGGTTCGGAACTTTTGTGAAAAAGTCTGGCCATCGCGCTGGCGGCCGCCCTTGTGATCGTTCGGCAACCCGAGGGATCCAGTCAGTAGTCAGCTCCAAACAGCCATTACTATATCGCATTGCGTGCCCTGCCCACCTAGATTTCGATTTTGTAGGTTGATCAACGGCATCCCTGAACGTGGTTCGATGAGAGAGCTGGAAACCGTATAGTCCCTCTTGGACTTCCGTGTATAGAGTAACGCCGAGCATCGTCCTTTCCAAGGCGCGTTGAGTAGCGCTGACAGCATGTTCATCCTAGTTTCGTAGTTTCCAAGTTTCTGGGGCGTACATCAAAGCAGAAAGAATAGCAGTGTCGAAAAAGTGAGCGCGGAGCCGGATGCTTTTTGCCATCTTCACTACTTCCTCGATGCACTTCAATGCTCCCCACGCCGCGCGTTTCTTTCTGCTCAGCTCCGGAGCTAGGTCGTTCATCATGTTGAATCCCCAACCTAGATACACGTAGCTAGAGTATTCAGAAATATTCGTTTCATTCAACGTGAAGGGAGATTCCGTTTTTCATGAACATCGTATTTTTCAAGTTCAGTCTCAAGCCGATCTTTCCACAAGCACTGGCAAACTCGGCCAGCATTCGTTCCCCCTGATTGATGCTCGGTATTATGAGCACGACGTCGTCTGCAAAGCAGAAATGATGTAAGTAAAGGCCGTCGACCTTTACTCCCATACTCCCCCATTCCACAGGAAGCATGATAGTATCGCCTTCTCGATCCCCTCTGATCACGTCCTTGAATCCACTTCTTTATACAACGGCGAGGTCCTGGTGTACAGCTCACGAAGCATCCCTATATATTGAGTAGGAACACCCTGGTTGCCCAAAACTTCAATTACCGCTTCTGTCTCGACGTTGTCAAAGGCTTTCTTTAAATCGATGAATGTAGACATAAGGGCATTTTGTGCTCTCGCGATACTTCGATCAGTCTAGAAAGAGCGTAGACATAATCGGTTATAATGGAACCTCTCCAAATTCTGCTTGCTCGCATAGCTGTCCTTCATCTAATATTCTGCCCATTCTGTTTAGGATGACGCACGTGAAAAGCTTATAATAGGCAGATTAGGCTATAAGTGCCCTGACGGTTTCCCAATAAGTTGGTATACGGCATCTCGACAAGCACAGCGGGCCAGAGTTTCAACAATGACTGTCGGAAGGCTCTGTAGGTGTTCTTGTTTATTCCTATCGGAACGGACGCCGTTCAGTTCTTCATCGACATGATGGCATGTCGAATTTCGGAGGAAAGAATTGAAGTGACGACATATCCGTCCTATAAAGATGGTAGGTAAACAGGCAGAAGTGGCCATCGAAGGCGTGAGTAACCTTCTTCATTGCCCTCCAAAGTGCAACCACTATTCCGTGAACGGGACTGATGGAAATCATTTGGTCTCATAACTAACGAAGCTTCGGCGGGCTTTGCAAACGCTCTTCCCAGCCTCAGCGACATCGACCAAGACTTCTGCTCTTCTGTCTTTCAGAGCTTAATCTATCGCTTCTCTGCATAGCCTCGCAAATTCGGACTTAGCTGGTTTTTGACTGCAGCTTGCGCGATTCAACGTTGGCATACCAGCTGGGGAATCTTCAAGAAGAAACCCTTCTCCGCATCTTGAAACACTCTGTTTTTCTATCACTATGGTGAAATCGTTCGACGTCGTACTCTTCGTTAATGTCGCCACTAATGGAATCATTCCTCAAAATCGAAGTGAAGTGTTCTCATTTGACAACAGTCTTGTAGCTCCGTTTCCTGACCTTCGCGACTCTCTCTCCCTCGACGCAGTGAAAATCGGAATTTAGCGCTGAGTAGATGATGGCCCAATGATGGCCCAAGAACTTCGAACAACAGTGACGTCTGTCAGGCCAAAACCTCCGATTGAAAATGACGTGGAATATTTCGTAACGGAACTGTCCACCAGGTGACTCCCATCTCCATTGTAAAGAGAAAGATTCTGGAACTGCGTATTACCATGGATAGTGTGGGATTACATGATAAAGTTGAACAGACCAATCTGCTCATTTTTTCTCTGGACCTGTCCGAATCCATGTAAAATGGTTCCACCTCTTCTGCTTTGTAGCTCTATACACCATATCGAATAAACGGGAAAAAAACGGTCGGGATTGATTTTATTCTAAGACCTACAAGCTAGGCTACAGAACTCTGCAATAGCTACATTGTGGTACAGAAAGCCCAGCGATAGAAATACCGTTGTCCGTTGTTACAAGCTCATCGATTTTAATGCAAATCAAACCATGTTACGAATGTGCTCGACATGGCTGTGAAGGCCTGCAGTTAAGACGTTTAGCGAAAAGAGTTGCTCGATATGGTACGCGATGCAGCTCAGTTGAAGGCATACTGCAATTGCCAAGACATGTAGAGCTCCTTCTGGGAGCGTGTTCCGCCAACATAGCGATACCTTGAAAGACGGAAAGATCGCTTATGTACTACCATTTATTACTGGTAAGGCCAGTGCCACAATTAGAGGATGTCTATAGAAGCCAGGATTGGGAAACTAGTTCTATTGAAAAAGTGCCATTCTTAAATATCAAGAAGCACCTGGTTCGGCATATACGATCGCTCGAGGACAACCTCAAACGTGGATTGCCCAGCTGACACGGAGGAAGGCTGTGTCGGCGGTGTGATCTACAAATCATTTGTTATGATTGTGGTGAATCACGAATCCAGAATCATAAGGAAGGCATTTTTGAGACCAACTTAGACCTCGTGGCGCTAGACTCACAGTTGAACCCTTGAACAGACCCAAGAGGCATTTTGGTAACAGTCGCAAATTCCAAAATATATCGCAGGTTATTACGGGGAGCTACGGCCTTATACAAGTTGGCTTTTCTGCACTGACCATGGCCGTCGATCTGAGTCGGAGGATTATGGCTTGCTACATCTATTGCTGAAGGAAGAGCACCTTTGGCGCCCCACCCTCCGCCCATTCGCATCGGTTCTATGCTGAACAAATCGCCCTGGCGATTCACCTTCCTGATCATGCTAATCGGCCATCGAACAGTCCACACAGCTGATATACGTTCGATCAATGACGTCACTATTATTAAACGCCGAGTTGAGGACTTGCTAGTATTCTGTCTATCTGCATCGACTAGCATGGTCAGAAGGTTGACTCATTTGCACGAGTTGCCCAGTTCACCAACCGCGCCAGTGGTCGGTGCGATGGGAGGAGTCGCACCAAACGACATAAGGCGATTGCTGATTGTCTTAGATCATACAGGAAGCTACGGTGGTTTACCCTCCTTTACGTCATGTGCGTGCTGCAGGGATGACTCACTTCAGCGGGGTAGTGGAGATGTTCGATAGGATAGTCATTGACTATTACGTTCCTTTTCAGACTCTAATTTAGAAGGCGACTCCGCCGATGCGTTAGCAACACAACCTTTATGCAAGACTTGTAAAGGGTTTAAGAAAACAGCTCAATAACTGATAAGACCTTCTAGTACTATTATAGCAGTCGGTACCAACAATCATTAACTACCTCACTGATCTTCAAACACTAATCACTGATCGTATTGCACTGGAACTGCCAATTGGAGCCGTAGCTAAATGGCTAACTTTGAATTCGTATGTTCAAGAGGATACGATACTCGCCTGAATCAAAATGCGGCGAATGTTCCGAATCTGCGGTGGAACACCGGTCTAGATAGTAGGCATAACTTGTTCTTACCATTAAGTGGTGGTCCTACTTCAACATTTGGCATGCATTGCCTCGAAAAAAGGACCGAATGGTCAAGCTCTGTGGGAGCAGTTACAAGTATTGTAGGTCGCACTGCGGGTCGCAGCTGTATCTCATAGCTTGACCCTATGTAAATCTGTCTCGACGAATACACGTTGTTACCACGCCCACATTAGAGTGTCGCTTGTGCGGTGAAGGAAACACAGAAGCTCATCACGTAGATTCTTGATTAGGCTTCGAGTGAACGAACGATTATGGAACATAAAATGTGGATGAGGAATTATGGTGTAGAAAGTGATCGATTTCAGTATTTCTGAGCGGATCATCATCTGTGCACAACGTATATATGGTGGCAGTGGTACTTCATAGCGATGGAATAGGGCTCATCATCCACTGTCTTTCTCTAAGCTCAATGAAAACACTGTAGAGCTCTTTTCCTTCTGCACTATTTATGAAGATGCTTTTTCGTCATCAAAAAAGGTACACTTGCCGGGTTGCGACAAGTCGAGGGATGTTGACAAGAAATGCGGAGTCACACCTCGAATACTCTACGAATACGGGGAGGATGTCAGCCTAGGCTAGACCCTACGACCGCAACGTGTGAATGATGAGCATCATCCTGTATGATGATGGGGTGTGGTGCGATTCACGCGTCGATTTAATGAGGTCATCGGACAGAACACGCTAAAACATCATGCCTACCATCATAACGGAAGAAATAAGGACTTATAATAGAATAAGTGAAGAAATGACCAACTATGCACATTTACAGAAGGACTGCGTCTTCTAGGATCAAAAAATTTGAAGTTATTCTTATTTTGAACGTTGACAAGTAAATTGTTGACCTACGAAGTGAATTTTCAATCTCAAAGGGGCCTCATTGCCATAGTAAGGAGATTTGCTCTAATTCATGGTGAAGCCGTGGACTACTGCAATTCAATTTGGTCCATCTTAACAGAAAGGTACTGAAACGATGCTGCGTGGGCGAAGAGCTCAAATGGGGTCACGCGTGAAACGCGCGCCCCCCATGATGATGAATGGTAATAAATGACAGTCTTCTCCGTCTTTTGGCGTAACTCAAGAGAGATATTTCAAGTACTCACCTTGCCTTACATGAAGTTTCATTTGTCAATACTTCGATATAACCATTTTTGAGAACAGTCCATGGCTTGTACACTTGGCAACCCTGGAATCGACCCTTCAATAAAATTAGTACTGTTTCAAATTTTGCTCCTCTGCTCATAAGCCGGAACATCTGGCGGAAAACCAAGTAAGAATACACAAATTATGGTATCATTGCACTCTATGTTTTAAATTTTGCAATAAGAGCTAATAAGGCTGTGGGGAACGGTTGTCTGATGGAGACCAGTTCAAACCATTCCAATTTGTAATTCCATATTACTTGCAATGTTAATGAAATGCGACCACGCGCTTTAACCTTCACTCTAGGAAATGATTGAAAGCGGACCTGACTGCTGGCTCTACCCTTTTTAGTATTTCAAAGTAACTCAACACTGCAACACCATATCCTAAACAGGATATGTTGACATAGCGGTAACATTTTACTATTGTTATCAATGTTAACCAATACCAGATCACCTCCTTTCCAGCACTGATTTGCCGAAAATTTATACATACACACATACATACATACATACATACATACATACATACATACATACATACATACGTATACACATGTAATTCGAGTAACTTCTATTTATTAATTCCTTCTCTTCTGATATTATAAATTGTTGATGACTAATGACATTGACATAATGACATTATTTCGATGAAGGACAGAATTAAGCCGACAGATAATTGTTGTTATGATCAGGGCAGCAGATCGAGGCTTCTTGACCTTTAACAATGTCACCAAACATTGACCATTTGCATTACACTGTTAATGCCGAGCTCCTTTCAGGCTCTGTGTCTAATTTGCAGTACCCGCATGATGTTCTGCATTCCTCTTCGTAAATTTCGTGATTTTAAACTTTGCATTTGACCTGAAAGAAGGAATAACGGCCGAGTATCCAACTCCGTCGTAGTGAAGACCATCACATACCTCCGAAGGTCATCGACACGGAGGAACATTTGCGTCCCCTGTATCACCTGTCGTTTCCTTGATAATTGATCTCTCAAACGAGTGACGTAACATCAAGTCCTTGTTGCGAGCCAGATTAGTCTATTGGATGGTGCTTGCTCAAGGAACACGACAACAAGCCGCAGGATTTCTTCCGTTCAGAGCTTTCGTGAAGAAGCTTGTATCGCGCTCTTAGAATTCACTGAGCACTTAGATCTTAGAGGTCCACTAGTTTTGCCTTTCACAGCTCCCTATCGGCCCTAACCAGTTGATATCGATCGTATCCCTGCCGTCAGCATACGGATCCTATCGGCTGTATACTTTCAAAACTTGAACACTCTAGATCCATGAGAGGAGGTCCACATTTCCTCATAGGCACACCCACCGACACACATACGCACACTAACACACATGCCGAAACACACGAATATCAACAATCATACCTGACGAGTTACAATGTAGGTTACTACGAACACGGTTTTCTGCAAGAATGTGTGTAAATTGTGACAGTCAACAAAACCCACTTTCTTCCGGTTAGTATTAGGCGTGTAGAACCTGAGAAGTTCTGGTGACAGAGGATCGATCACTTTTAGAGGGCAGGTGTCGAGTACAGTAGTATCGTCATCGAAAGTAAATGTTCGGCCTCGCGTCTGTCGTCCATACGCTGAATGCATTTGGAATTACTATCTGGAACAAGATGAGACGCATTCTCTTTTCTTCAATGGCATTTTTGGACTTCCGATTGAGTATTCTTTTGCAGACAAAGTTAAACCTTTGACGACAGCGCGCCTTCTTGCGTGTCTGCCACACTGGACAGACGCATTTTGGGGCTTTCCGCTTGGGCGGCTCACCGTTGAGCCGCGCGTCCCACACTTCTCTAGCAATTTTCGCTTTTCTCTCTCTAACAATTTTTACTTTTTTAGGTTTTTTTCTTATGATTCAGATTGAAATATGTGTGAACTAGATAATTATAAACATTCAGCTTCAGGTAAATCTGGTTCTATGCATAGTGTGACTTTGGGAGTCAAAATGGATCAGCATGCAAAGAACGATATGGAAGGTTTTTGAAGGCACTTTCAGTCGAATCTCACGAAGATAGAGAGGGGGATATAAGGGATGATTTTTCTCTAATCATACCCTCTGCGTACTCAGGATCAATAAATCTGATTCGGAAAGATGAGACATTTTAAACACCAGGAAGTGAAAGTGAAGGCGAACGGTTAAGTGATGCGGAGTCCTGTGATGATTCAGTATTCCCTCAACATCTCCCTCATTGTAACACAACACCCGCTTGTCTGACACTCAAAAAAGCCGAAAAAGAATACTATTAAAAGTCGAGGATAGGAAGTTAACAACTGACTCAAGCGTATGGAAGCCAATGTCCTTATTACATTGATTGTTTTCGAGAATGCACGGAAAATGTGATTTTCATGGCAAGGATTGATTTTTCATTAAATAACAATTTTTCTTGGCCTACTTTGTGTATAGTGTTATTTGGTGATTATGACCCATTAAGTACGAAAAATCATAAGGGAATCAAATGACAAAGAAAAGCAACCATTGAGAGGGGTGCGGCTCAACGTTGAGCCGCGTTGTCCCATGCGACAAAAAAAGCGCGGCTCACCGTTGAGCCGCGCTGTCGTCAAAGAGTTAAATACATCAACAGCTCACTGTTTGCTGTACAATAGGCATGCAACGTTAGTGAAACATTGGTTCCTCATTCAATTCGACTTCGGCCATCAAATGTTACGCCACGGAAACTGACGCAGAGACGAAGGCTCGGCCAACGTAATAGTGGCGTAGGCGTAAGCGTGGCTCACAAGAGTAATATATCATTCTGACCAGTGAGATCCCTTATTGGTTGCAAATCACGCAGTGTTTTCCTACATGGAACTGTTTGTCAGAAGCCAATAGACGATTTTCGGCGTCACCTAATTAAAAGTCATGCCAAAGTCGTATCCAAACGTGGCTTCCACCGAGTTGAAAGAAATTACTTCAAAGATTCGGGCATTTTCCTGAAAATTCAAACCTCTCGTACGGTACTAATTAGTGGCTCATCATAGTACTCATTCTCTTCGCGTTGAAATTCAAACACAAGGCCCTTAAAACCAGCGATGAAAACTACGATGGCCTAAACTCAAAAGAGCCTACGTAGGGAATCCTTTTATGTTCGAGCTCAAGACCTCCTTAAATGCTTCCACTGGCTTTCTTCAAACAGCTCTTTTTGATTCCTACACAGCTTTGCCACCTCAAAGGGAAGATGGGATCGATCATGTAATATAGCGACTGCACACACACCCTTCTGACTACAGAGAGGGATTCGAATGCGTGTAGATGTCGCTGATACATTGATAGTATAACAAGGATTGGCACGTAACACTGAGTTCATTTGTTGATATACTAATCTCGTGATGGGTGCCCCTCCCCCTCAACTAGTTTTTCACGCTCAATCAGCTGTTATCACACTATGACCCCAATCATCTGCGATCTCGTCTCACCTAATGTAAGCTGCTCGAACGCCAATGATGCCATGTCAAGTCGGAGGGCCGAAAACACCTACCAGTTGATAGCTTTTGGATACTGATGTTCGTTATTAACCTTTAGCATGGGTTATCACTTCCTGTCGCTATTCATTTCTAGTCCCGTTCCACTTTCCATTATCCATCAAAGCGCTCCTGTTGACGCGAAAGCATGGCAGATTTAGGTACTTTTGCATATTGGGACATTATATGCATTATTATGATTTTCCAATGTCTGCCCTTAGCATTCGCACTTGGTCACCATTATCCCTTTATGATTAAACCAGTTGGGCTACGCACGCTAACGCGTGCACCACATGCCCACTTGTTACTACCTACTTTTTTACATACATACACTTTTATATTACATACTTACACTACGGGCATACAAGCAGATACACAAAATTACCGCTTCATATATGGAAACAGTCAGACCGCCCGACTAATGCTCTTCATTTCAAAAACTATGAACCATTGAAGGTCTAACTGATAGGCAACCAAAGAATTGAGTGGCACTCACAAATGTGCTCAAGTGATGATAACACCATTATCAGATGTCGTTACCTTTAGACCTTGTTTCCCCCACGAGTACATCATTAGTTGAGAATCCCAAACTATTGGCGGTCGGATGAGCTTTGACGTAATGATATCAAAACATAAAGTAACCTTGATCTTCCACCGAGTTACAAACCTTGCTGGGTAGCGGTCGTAATCTATATAATAGTCGTAATCATAATATATCGAAATACCACAGGAGGTAAGTTCAGTCGGTAAGTGCCTTATCAGTCCTGATCAGCTGTTATCAGTTCCTATCATCCGTCCTCTACCATCTCGCCATACTCCACATCACATACCAAACTGTCAAGGCTCCACTATTAATGCCACTGTTGTAGTAGTGGCTATACGCTTTCCAGTATTTTCATTAGCCCTTGTCAGTTTTATCAGCTCCTGGCACCAACCGTTCTCGATCCCGTCACCGAGTAGCTATGATCCTGTCACATCTTACATAACCTATTAGAATTCCAAGATTCCATTATTAACAGAAAGTGCGTTACAGATCTAGTGGCTCTCTCCTTCTATATTTTCTTATCAGTCAACATCACTTGCTATCATTCCCTCACACCAATCAATTACGGTCCCTTCACATCCTACTCCTCCTACCAAAGTGCCAAGACTTCATCGTTAATACAAAGGGAAATATGGGTCCTGTGGCTTTTGCCTTTTAAGGGGCTCCTATCAATTGTTTTCACCTCCTACCCACTACCATCAGTTTTCCCATCCTGTCATCTAAATTCCTTGCAAATTTGAATGTTCTAGGTACAGTGGGACAGGAGTTATGAATTTCCGGCCAGACAAACACACACAAACACACCAACAGACACACTTAGCCGATTATATAAGTAGGATGCTCCTCATTGAAGTGGTAGTATTGTTGCAGAAATACATTGGCAAAAACTCACTTAGATATGTGTCACCATACTGAAGTGATATATAGAACACGATAGTTATTAAGTTTACGAGAAACAGTGCTGTGATTACTCCAGTGAACAATTCCTGCATTCTGAATATTCACTGAAATGGACAGGGATAGGTGGATAGACGCAAGGGAAACACAACAATAGTGGCGAAATAATACACTGATCGCAAGAATATATGCTAGATCAATGAGTAGAGTTCCTGATTTTAAGTGACGTGGATAGCTCGAGAATTCGAGAAGTTCACCAACGTGAATGCTCAGTTGTAATTCTTTCCCATGTTACTAGTGGTTTTTTCACGTTCGAAGTCTGCAATATAATCATTTCTTTCATCGTCGCCAGCGCTAGGTCCTGATCCGTCGCTTGCCTGTTTTGTTACTTTCCAGGAAATTCTCTTTCAAGAAACCTGCACTGCCTATGATGTAGTGCCACTCGAAGTCTTAAGGCTCTTGGAATTGATCGACCCCGTCTGAGGGATGCCCCTCTCCCTTTGGGGTCGGTGAATTGGTATCAGAGGATAAAAGCACTGACTTATGTACTGACTGGAAATCACAGCACCTCATACGCATGCGAAGCGGCGTCACAGGCCTCATACGCACCTGTGACGCCACTACGATTCCAAATGGAAGTCGAATACGGTGGCGCATCCTCCAGACCGTATTGATCAGCGCTCATAGACTTTGCCCTTCGTAGTGTAGTTCAGGTCAAGTAAGGCTTATTGCAAGACGGCCCGTAGGCAGGGATTGATCATAAATATTATGTGTCTGATATTCGTAGCTAAAAAACAAGTTTCTGTCAGTGGTTTCTGAACACTGCCAGATTCAGCGCTATTCACCTGTATCACCAGTCGCTCTGTTGATCAATCGATTTCCTCTAGTTGGCGGCATTAACGTCTCCATTCGTCCCTGTCACGGCCAGAGTAGTCCAGTGGATCGTCCTTGTTAAGGGATACGAGGCTTAGCATTTCTTTCGTTCAGAGCTTTCGTGCAGAAGTGTGACCAGCGCTTTGGCGGCCGCCTGGTGTTGGTGCTATTATAACACCAAATAACTCGGACTCCCGAGAAATTCTTGGTGTAGTACTAACACTGTAATGTGTGGCCCTCTCCCAATCCTCCACTACCCTGATCGGTACTGTGGAGGTGACAAAAACCGCGTGTTAGGGGTAACTGAACCAAACAGGTAGCTCAGTTTCATGGGTCATAAGAAGTATTAGAAAATTGCTATTATTTACCATCAGAGATTACGGAAAGCTTCCACTATGAGGAACGATTCTAAAAGTTGAAACGGTTGTGGGATAGAGTAGGAGTTCTTATCTCGAAATGGGTTTGAAGGGAGCTACTAACAAAGCTGCTATCATTCCGTCAATTCAGGTGGCAAGCCAGACTTTTCAGACTTTCTTCTTCTTGTACGTGGTTAGTTTCCCATATCACTCGCCTTATCACTGTCACTAGCACACAAGGTTTCCTCCCTTTTCTATTTTCCTATTAGCGAAGAATACCTCAGATAACTCTTGTCTCACACATGAACACGTGAATTCTTGCAAACGGAGATACAGACTGGGTGTGTGCCGATTCGTGCGATTCTGGGTGCGCGGTAAATTGCGCGGCGGAAATCGTGATGATTCAAACGACTCTGACGACTATTATTGGGGCACAAACTTGAAGTAGAATAGTTGGGAATGGTCAGCTAATCTTACTAATCCACTCTACTTCAAGTTTGTGCTCCAACAGTAGGCGTCAGAATCATCAAGAATTCCGCCGCGCAGTTTGTCGCGCGCACCCAGAATCGCACGAATCGTGCGTCCCCCATACAGACTACCAAAAAAGCAAACCGAACCACAACAAAACTACACATTAAGTTGTGGACCGTGAAGTAGGTGGAATTATGAGAGCAGATATGAGATCATTTCTGGAACGCGGATGTAGAGTTTAACCTCGCATTGTGTAATATCCTTACTTTATATCAAGCGCTCGCGTCTGTCTGTCCGTCCGACGGTCCGTCTGTCTGTCTGTCTGATTGTACGGAAATTCATAACTCCTGTCCCTGTGAACCTAGAAAGTTCAAATTTGGTAGGAGTACCCAAGGCAGGATGGGAACACATATGGTGGGTGGCAGGAGCGGACTCCGCCTACAGGGGGGGATTTGTGTGCGCAAAATGTCTCAGCGGAGAATCATAACTCCTGTTCCTGTGAACCCAGAGCTTCAAATTTGGTTGGAGTACCCAAGGCAGGGTAGGAACACATATGGTGGTTGGCAGGATCGGGCCACAGAGGGCGGGGTTTGCGCCAAAATTGACAACTTGGCCCTGGGGAAAAACTTCAAACTTGGCAGGAGTATAGGCGGCAGGATGGGAACACTTATGGTAGGTGAGAGAACCGGACCCCGGCCATAGAAGGCGAGGTGTGCGCGAATTGGCTCTAGTGCGCTCAAACTTGGTAGGAAGACAGGCGGCGGTATGCAAACACCTATGGTGGGTTTTAGGACCGGACTCCGCCCACTGGGGAGCGGGGTTTGCCTGAAATAAATGTTGAGCTAAGATTCATAACTCCTGATCCCGTGGACTCGGAGAGCAAAATCAGTAGGAGTGGAGGGGGCGAGATGGGAACATTCACGATAGAGGAGGCCTCAGAGAATAAGTTCCAATCACCAGTTGAATCCTAGCGCCTTTGTTATTTACGATTAAGCTTTGATTCTTTGATATGTTTGTTTCGACAAGAAGGGTTAGTGCATTTTTAGGGACCGAATGTGAAATTTGGTTCACTTCTTGCTCACGATCGCTACCCAGCTAAGTTTGCGATTCGATGAAGAATCACGGTTCCTCTCTGTTTGTTATCATTTTGGGAAGACTCATCCGAACGCTAGTAATCTCGGATTCTCATTTAATGATGTATTCGTAAAGAAGAGGAGCAACATTCATAAAGACATTTGATAATGGTATTATTATGACTCGACAACATTTGTGAGTACCATTCAACGATTTGAAGGCTTCCCAGTTAAATCTCAATGGGTCATTATTGAAGAGCGACAGATCGAGACATCTAATCAAAGACATAGACACCGGCACATTTTAAATATCGTTTGCCTTCTCTTTTGCTGCTCTGTCGAATACGAACTTCTAAAAGTATGATTCGTTTCAAAGAAAGAGGGAAGCCCGGCTTCAGCCGGGCGGCCCGACTGTCTCTATGTATAAAGCGGTAATTTTGTGTGTCTGTTTGTATGCTCGTTTGTGCGTCCTTCCGAACGTCACGTAGGCGCAACGAAATGTGTGAATGTCACATGAGCGCGGTGAGGAGACAGTTATGAAATGGGAAGTCGATAGATACTGTCCATATTGGTTATCTAACATGTCGCAGGTAAGCGGTGGTGCGCGTGTGGTGCACGCATTAGCATGCGTAGCCCAACAGCCCAATAGAGGCTAATAAGGAATCTTAGAAGGCCCGAGCTATTAGGTTTGTAACCTCCTTCGTGTTGACGCTGGAGCATGGCACTTTCCTGTGAGGTGTGGATTTAGAAGGAGCCCCAGACGTTCAATAATGAGGATTGATAACAATTGTCAGGGTCCGATAATGAGCTGGAGACGAGGAGAACCGCTAGGGCTATGACGCCTTTCATGCTAACATATGAGGTTCGACACTTCGTGTTGGACGTAAAAGGAATGAAGGTAATTGGTGACAAGGACTGATAACAAGCTATAGGGGCTGACAAAGAGATTTGGAAGGGGAGAGACACCAGGTTTATAACGCCTTTCGTATTAGCAGTGGAACCTTGGTATTTCACCGGGTGATGTAGGATGTGAAGGAGTCGCGGTTCTCTGTGACAGGAACTGATAACAGTTTATAAGAGCTAATAAGGAACTCTAGAGTGAAGAGCCACTTACCATTTGAATCCGAACGCCTTTGATATTTACTCCATTGATAACTACATTCGGTAACGGTTCTATTAACACGCATTATTTATGAGCACCGCTTAGCGCTTTTGTTGCCTATCATTCAATCGAGACTTCTAATCATATGCGTAGGTGTATACTGAATATTACTTGCACGCCCCTGTCAGTCCAGTGTTAAATTCCGTGTTTAGGAAAGTATCACTTCTTCTAAAAAGGAAGTAGCGAGCTAGCTCACTATCGCAACTTCGGCATAGGGAGGGAAGCCCGGCGTTAGTCCGGCCATCTGCCTGGTAATATATTACATCCAAACTCATTATCATTGCCTTCAATCAGTGCAATTGTACGAGAAACCTTTTGACTTTGAAATGGTACTGTTCATGTGACAGAGTTGACAAAAAGTTCGTTCTTNGAAAGGAACTTTACGGGTAATCAATAACGAAGTTTTGGTTGCTCCTGCAACATACAGAGTTATTGCCTTGCAGGATTGTTGTGCACAATTTATGATAACCATCGACTCTTTTGATAGTGGAGTGGTCGGTTTCCTTTCCCCTCCTCTACGTCTCGGTGAGGTTCTTCAATGCATTAATTTGTCAGAAAATTCCGTGAATGTCAAGGGGTTATAGACCAATGCATTTTTTAGGTCCTCAACTCAATTTAGGAACTGGCTTTGAGCAATGGAGGAGGCGATTGATGGAGCCGACAACTTTGATGACGTTGACTCTTCAAAGCATCCCTGTTCGAAAATTTTCGTCAGAGTTTGTGACTAGTCACTACTCCTTACTCTTCCTTATTGTGATGAAAAAGCGAAGTCTCAGGTTGTCTCAGCTTTGTGATATTAACTTCCAAACTCAACATTTAAGACAGTGGCAGTAATCACCTGCATACACATGATGGTCCATCGTCGTTCCACATCGCTCGAGGACGAACTTCTGCGGTGTCGAACCTTTTCCTTTATCCGGCTTTGCGCACCGAATAGCGAGCTTGATGATTTCGCCGATCCAGACACGGAAGATGTAAGCTCTCGAGGCTGATTGTGGTCTGATTTCAAAAAAGTCCGTTTGAGTAAGTTCCCCTGTGTAATGTATATGAACCCCTTGTTTGCATCCATGCTTTGAGGCGTAAGTTCAGGTAAGTTGCGCTACAGGAAAGGCTTGCATACAATTAGACCACGTTTAACTGTGAAGAAGCACTCATAATCAATCTCGAAATCAGCAAGACACTCCTCAAAATCCCTCAAAATCGCCCTCAAAATCTGAGTATGGGAGTTAAATAGAGCAAATCCGTAGCAGTTGCTGTCAACAGCAGCCAGCATCTCTCTTATTTATAAAGCAGTAACTTGGTGTGTCGGTTTGTCGGTTTGGGTGTTTGTCGGTATGTCGGTATGTCGGTGCGTCCGTCCGCAGACTTTATGATTACCATAAAGGCAGTGATATGAAAAGCCCAGCTCTCACATATCCTTCTTATATATAAAGGAGTAAATTAGTGGGTAGGTCAATGGAGTAGAGTGAGCAATGCGAAGTGAAGTGAGTAATATGGTGTTGAATGGGTATTTCAAAACATTGATTTCGATTTGTATTAGCATCGTGCTATGTGAGTTTATGATAATGATATCTATTGATAGTGTAGTTGGGGGACTTCCGCATTTTCTAACGTTGTGCACTAGAGCGCAGATAAGAATATTAGCCCATAATTGGGCTCAGAAGCAGTTCCTAGCCTAGAATAAACAGTTTTTTGACCTAAGCTTTATGAGGGAAGGAGTGCCCGAGTGATTGTGACATTTAACTGTTGAACTCATACCCCTTTCTAGCATTTTGCACGAGGTAATCATCTCACCACCCTCTCCTCCCCGCTCCCCCCCCCCCCCCCTTCCTGCGCTTCTCCCTTCCTGAAACTCAGGTTGATACATATTCCTTCGCCTAGAACCGTTTCCAGGCACGGATCAGGTCGGCTACCTCTCCTTCCCTGCACTAAAAGTAAGAAATGGGGCGCGACGTAAGCCAGGCGACCCAATTGGTTTAAAGAAATTTCACACATCACAAAGCTTGCAGAAGAACAATTTCGTACAGCAGGCAAACTTCGAGAGCAGAGAGCACTAGAATTGAACCGATCTTGTCGGAGGCTGCACAATTGTCTGGCACCTGTAAGAATACCCCTACCAAACATTTTAGGAAAACGACCAAAAACTTCCTGAACCCTGGGCAGCCTATGAATTCTCGTGCCTGTAATTAGTTTAGTGGGTCTCCGTAATAACTACCTCATCGAGCCGATGAAATTTCGCGGACGGGTAGACCAACAATATACAGAGTTTTCGACGTAACCGCAAACTGACAGACCGATACACCAAATTACTGCTTTATTTTATGAGGAGGATGGTATTTCTTTCATTTATCTCCCTATATTGTAAAGTAGAAGCATGGGGTGTCGGTTTGTCGCTTTGTCGGCGTGTCTGTCTCTCTGTACGCAAAATTTCATGATTACGATAAAGGTAGTGATATGGAAAACATTGCTATTTAACACTTCCTCCTTATATATAGGGCAGTAACTTGGTGGGTAGTTTGATGGAGACGAGTGACTACTGCGGAGTGAAGTGGGTACTTCAAAACTGTGATTTCGATGTGTGCCGGCATCGTGCTATGTATGTCTTCATAAAAATCGGAGGAAGGATGATATAGTTAGGAACCTCTGCTTCTTTCAACATAATTTCAACAGAAAGAGGTTAACTCATAATTATGCTCATTAATGTTTCTTAAGCGAGAGCACACAGTTTTTTGATCTAAGCTTTAGGAGGGGAGGGGTATCGTGGTGGGTGAGTCAATTGAATATTCAATTCTTACCCCATCCCCCATCCTAAGCTTTTGCACGAGGTAATCATTCCACCCCTCCGCTACTCCCCTACTGTACTTGAAACCATATTCTTTCGCCTAGAACCGTTTCTAAGTAGAGGTCAGCTCGGTCGCCTACCCCTCCTCTGCACTCTAGCCCTCAGTGTTGGATGAAACCAATGCCCCGCTCCTTACAATTAGCTGCACTTTCAAACTACTTGGTAAAAGTAAAGAATGAGGCCCGGCGTAAACCGAGCGACCCGACTGGTATATACATATATAATATCTTACTATATATAACGCGCTAAGTGTGTCTGTTGGTTTGTCTGTGTGTGTGTATGTGTGTGTGTGACCGGAAATCCATAACTCGGGTTCCCGTCGACCTAGAGAGATCAAATTTGGTAGGTCCAAGGCGGCAGCATGGGAACACTTATGGTGGGTGGCAGGGCCAGACTCTGTCTACAAGGGGTGGGGGGGGGGGGGGGGGGGGGGGNGGGGGGGTGTGCGAAATAAATGTTTGAGCGGAAAGTCATAACTTCTGTCCCCGTGGACCTAAAGCGCTCAAACTTGATAGGAGTACAGGCGGCAGCATGGGAACACTTATGGTTTGTGGCAAGACCGGACTCCGCCCACAATGGGCGAGATTTGGGCAGAAATTCATAATTGCTGTCCCCGTGAACCCAGAGCGTTAAAAATTTGGTAGGAGTACAGGAGGCACGATGGGAACACCATGGTGGGTGGCAGGACCGGACTCCGCCCACGGTTTGGCCAGAAACTCATAACTCCTTCAGGGGGCGGGGCTTGCAGAGAAATGTCAGAGTGGACCTAGAGCGACCAATCTTGGAAGGAATACAGGAGGCAGGATAGGAACACTGATGTAATGTTGCAAGACTAAATTCCGCCCTAAAGGGCTGGGCGTGAATAAATACTGTTAGTTCCTTTCATGTTCGGTCTTCTTGGAACCTGGGCATATTGTATAATGTTTTTACACTGTTTTGCCGTACAGGTTTGTTCGTTTTCAGGACCTGATAGCAGTTCGGAGCTCCTGATCTGTGGCTTACCCGACCAAGCGCCCAAACGCGCTAGCCCAGTGGCAACAGCTCCCAGAAACTTGAACACTAAAAGATCCCAACCGAGAAACCAACTTTCTGCGGTTCCACCAACGTTGTCGTCCCACTCGATTTCGTGAACAAACAGGGACCAATGAGATACACCATTGACTTTTATGCTGTTAGTTCCGACCCAGACCGTTAAAACTTGAAGACACGAGGAGTCGGCTGGGAACATTGATGGTAGCTAACATAGTAGACTCAGCCGCGATGAAGTCTCTGAATACTTTTTTCTCTAAGTAATCGCATTTGTGATATTATGCGATGTTCTATTCGGACACAGCGAAGATGGCTCACAGAAAAAATCTCTCCTGATTCGGAGCTTACACTGAGGGTGTAGAGCTCTCAATGAAAAAGGAGAATCCGGAGTTTTACTTACGCATAGCAATTTTCTCACAGGAAGGAGAAGCACCGAGCGCCCGGCGTTAGCCGGGCGACCCCACTTGTCAATTATATCACTAACTCTTATTCGTTAGGGTTTTGCAGACGAGGCCCAAAGACGGTCCTACAATCCGACAAGCCGACATCTCATGTACCTGCTTTGCATACAGAGTGTCCCAAAGTAGATTATATGGGCGCTTATGCAATGTATTTTACGTTGCAAGCAACGAATGACAATTGAATTTATACAAGCATTCACTTACATTATGTACAATGAAAATTACTTTTATTATGTACAACAGTAGCACCGACTGTTCCCAAAGCAAGAATCGAACCAGGGCTTTAACATGTCCAGAATATTTCGTAGGTGAAAGTCTTTACTAATTAGCGAGTCAGCAGTTTCCTGCATTTTTCGACCCTAGATGCCTGTTTTCGTCTGGAATAAGGAGGCACTTTTGTATATANGGGGGGGAAGGCAATAAAGCTTCTCTTCAACAATCTGTCCCACCGAAGACCTCGGTGTATCTAGCTCTCGCTATTCCTCTAATTGACCGCCAAGGGTTGCGATCGACTCTCGAGCGCATTGTTCCGATAATCCTTCCCAAGGCAACATTGAACTTCCTTCCTCTTCCCGGCTTGTCATTGAGTGAAGCTGTTCCTTCAAATCGTTTGATGGCTCTCTGTGCCGTTTTTACCGGAATTACAAGAAATTTCGCTATGTCCTTCATTGACGCCCTGCCTTGTGCATGCGAATTGTTGCAGGTCGCCTTGGATGAGCCATCGTTGCTTCAGAGGTATCAGGAATCTTACCCTGTTGACTATGCAGTTTGCTAGAAAACATACCCATAGATCCAATCAACAACCAAAGAGGTGAAATCGATCGGCAAGCTCAGCCTGAAGGAATTTCTATTTTTGGCACCAATAATGTTGGGACACGCTGTATGTTAACGGTAGCATATTTAATATGTATGCATGTGACCAAGCCAAAACAACTGAAAATCCCAGCGTATTTTGAAGCGACGTAATAATTCTCAGACTGCCAATCATTTGCCTTGTTTAGATCTCTCACTATGTCATCCGATGGGTAATGTTCGGATCATTTCCTATACTGTCGCTTGCTTCTATTTTCGTCACTGGATTGCTGATGAAGTTCTGGCCTCGCATCTCGGAAACGTTGATCTTTAATCCGACTCTGTTGCACGTACTGTGCTTGTTTTCTTTGGTATGTATCTAATCTGTTGGCTGTTGCTTTTTTATTGCGGCAGCGCAAACTACGCAATCATATCTCCCTATGGGCTTCATCGTGGGTTTTCGTGAATAGAAAAAAGATTGCAAGCAAGAAAAGGCTATTTTAGTGACTTAAAATCAGAAGCGAAATTAAGCTTTTTGGCCTAGTGACCGACTCCTGATCTCGAAAACCGCAGTCACATCCTTATCACCATGTAACATGCTTCCACTCACAGCGCTAGTTACCAGAAAATCTGAGAAGCCTCTGGCAGGCTTATGCCAGGCCTGCTTATCGTTTCCCAGTTTCTTGACCAAGTTTCTCCCTAGACAGGAACTTCGTCTTCATATCATAGAGAACAAATTATTAGGGTGTAATTTATTAGGGTGTCCGAAAATATTGAGAATTTCAGTTGTTTTCTTCAAAACAAAGCAACTACAGCAATGAGCTTAGATCAGTAATGAAGATAGTGGCTCTTCTTAGTCACGATGTCTCCCCATCCACCAGACAGGGCATCTATGCTATTCTTCCAATGTGAAGAGAGCCGGGAGGCAGTTTATTCATCTGCCACCTACTTGACTTCCCGACCTCATCCATGAACGTCCTCATGCGGGGTGAACAAGCATTATCCATCACAATCGAAAGTTTCTTTGTGCGCGGTGCGAAATGGGGGCTCGAATACCACCTCTCTCTCAGCCGGTAACAGAATAATCTTGCGATTTTTCTGTTACCTGAAACATACAGTTTCCCCTCGATGCTCCTGCTCAGTCAAGGATGTGCGCTATATGCAAAGAGTCCTGCTTTAGAAGTGATTTTCGCCTAGAACATCGTGGATAACGTCGTAAATGATGGATTGCGGTGCAGAGATCGCCTTTTTTCAAATCCTGCCTATTTTTCAAATCCTATGGTAGGTACGAATACGGGTAACTGCTGCCAATTTGTCACCATAGCACATTTCAATCCTGCTTATCGAAGCGATCAGTTTCGTGATGGTTAAGCAGTAGGCTCCGGTAGTCGTATCAATGGCGCATTCTTCAATCTACAATTACTTACTCCGAACGACCGCGTCAAATACCGATCAGCTAAAGTAATGATGTATCAACAATGCTCTTTCACTGCTACCGAATTTGCAGTCATACTTTAGCGCATTTGGGAGCAACATGTTTTTACAGATGAAAGGCATAATTTTCTCAAAACTTTCCGGGCACCCTAATAATAAACTATGAGCCTTTCTGAATCGAGTTACATTAAATTGATCAGGATGTAATAATTCTTAGTGACGAGTAAAGGAAGTGCCGCTTTAACCACTAAGCCACCACTCCACAACTTCAGATTTCAACTTCAGTAAACTTCAATCCCTACCCTATGAAATGTGTTTAGCAGCATTCGACAACACTCCTTTCATGCTCAAAGGGACTACATAACTGAATGCTCTACTTCGTGTGTCAGGGTTCAGAAATGACAACTTAGACTTAGCTCCACATTCGAGTGAACCGAAGCGAGCGGAATTCCGACTTATCGCGAATCAGTTCATACTTATCCATATTTGACGCAGTTGTAGCCCGATGACCACATGGCGAAGGTGAAAAGCTCTGGTGGATAGCCTAATGGTGTTTAATGCACCACTTTAGCTTGAACTGCTCGTAATACTACCACAGCCAGCGCTTCCAGCTGCTTCCAATTGCCAGAACTTTTGTTTGCTTCTTAAGTTCATTTGGCAAGGCGCTGCCTAGATGCGATAACGTATTCGTAAATGGGGTGATAAATGCTGCAGTGTAGGTCCAAATAGAAGTTGTCGTGTGCTGACGAAGAGCCTAACATAATTATAATCAGATCAAATGAGGGAAGACTCAGACTAAGTTTCTTTTATTTCCAGTTTTACATGCTGTTGGAGTCATTACTCGAGTCGTTTTCACACATGTACAGTATTTCAAATTGCTCTTCAAGTGTGGCTGCACCGTGGAGTGCTTACCTGATATCCTCCTTATACACTCTTCTATTGTGGTTCTTCTTCCTCAACTTCCTCGTGAACATGCAACTCACCGAATTTGACTGTCGTATGGCACGTGAAGTAGCCGGTGCCCTAGACGGCCAAGATGTTGGTCCTGTTAATTAATTATGCTTTCTGAAGCCTTTATTTACCAGTTGATTAGATATTAGTGAGAAACTATGCCAGGCTTCACAAATTGTTCACTATCAATCATAAAAGTCATTTTGAAAAGCAATTTATTGACACCATGACTTCACTTTCCTGACGATAAAATTTCGTAATCGGCTTATATTAATGCAGTGAAAATGATAGTTTGAAGCAATACGCTATTGACGAAGAATTTGTAATCCTTCAGAAATTTCAACTTTTAATGTTACTTTTCTATTTTAATGCAACCACTCTCTGTTTGTGATATCTGTACTTTGGTTTGAGCTGACATTGAACTATAGTCGCACACAATACACGCAAAAAGCAGAAATCAATAAACTTTCAAAGAACCACTTGGCTTTACGTTTACAATGCCAAAAGATGGGATGTTCCATGATACCAGTGTGCTCAAACTCTTGCTTTCATACCTTCTATTTTAGATATTAATTCAAAAGATGAATTTTTCTTGGTGAGCAGTATTCGCAAAATTTTTGAAACGAGTAAACAAAGTTCCGGACAGGACACTCAGCAGGCAAAACCTCTCACAACATTTGCGATGCAAAAAGAGCAGATGGGGTGAGCGGAAGGACGTAATGTCGTTGATTTCAAAAGTTCCGCGAAGGGAGATATATGTAGCTTTGAAGACCAATGACTACTTCGGTAATTCGAGTGGCCATAGATTTAGGTGTTATCAAAGTGCCCTGTCAAAGCGACCTTTGCGCTAATGACTCCCAAACTCTACAGACATACAGTTCTCAGAAAGGATCATGAATCTTTATTGTTAGCCATGGAGAAACCATAAGAGGTGTCAGGTGGAACCCACACACGAACTAGGTGTACTGTTCTGCGGACATGTGAACATCTGCACAAGTTTGTTGTTCAAAAGTTGCCGTTACGACAGGCTCGCCAGTTTTTTACTGGGGACGACACTTGGGTAGTCCACGTAAACCCTATGAGGTAGCGTCAGCGGATGGGTGCAGATCAATAGCTGTTACCCTTACCTATAGGTTGGCTTCATCGGAGAAAATCGTGCTCTAAATTTGGCGAATGCTTTAGTTCAAAAGCGGAAGGTCTGCATCCCTACGATGTTCTGTATGACAGCACCATCGTTGACGCGCATATCTACTGTTTGCAGCTCGTAGAGCTGCAGCTGAACTCTCAAAACTGCAGCCTTCTACGAGTGAAGTTTCTTGTTATGCTTCCTTGCGTTGCGGGGACAACTCAAGGCTGCTTTCATAGTTCACGAATTAGCCCGCGAGCGCGCCATCGATGACGCGCTTTTCCCTTGTTTACAACTGAATCCTGGTCTATACCACCAGCCGGGGGACTACTCGGCCGACGGTATCGACCAAGATCCAGTTGTAAACAAGGGGCAAGGGCCGCCTCCGGCCGGCGCGCTCGCGGGCCGAATCGCTTACTATGAAAGCAGTTGAAAGGAAAAATTCGAACTTTCTAAATGGCACGCTGAGTCTGAAAAGAGCGACAAGTTGGTGCCGCCGCGACGTCAGTGAAAATTTTATAGTACAGCGCCAAGCGTCGTTGACGCAAGAGCATCGAGCCTCGGTGCTCGATTTTCTTGATCGACGCGCTATGGCGACGTTTCGGCTTCAAGCGATGTCGCCCGACGATCTGCGGCAAGGTTGTCGATCCATACCCCGCTGTCGAAAATGAAACAAGACTTGGTTGGATTTCGTAAGCCGGACCTTACACTATTCCACTCACTTTCTTCACGCTATATTGACTTGACTTCTTTCGTGTTTGTTGTTTGATAGTTCTCCCAGGTACAGTCTTGCTTTCCGAGATGTGATACAGTCGAGTGAATCGTCGCTTCACGGCGAGAGCGACGTCGCGTATCAAGGAACGTAACAGAATGAAGCAAAAGCAGCGCAGCAAGTATGCAATAAAGAGAGAAAAGAGGTAATACAGAGCTTGCATTCGTGATCCAGCCAGTCAATTAAGATTTTCCTTGACCGGAACACTCAGAGACGACCTGATTCCCTTATGTACTCGAATTTACAAATTGGACAACGCATAGAGCAGATCACTTCCACCTTCAAGCAGTCACCCACTTTGCCATAAAAGCATACCACACAGTAACAGGTTGCATAAGGTATCTTAGAGTCGACTGCGAACAAAACACCCTCAAAATCCCGAAATGTCTGAAGAATATAATCCAGATTTTGGTGTCTGTGGTGATTCGAAAACATTCGAACACTCGGCAGGAGACAAGGTAGTGCGAAAATCGTATTATTGTTGTCTGGAAAAGTCACGGAGAAGTCACGGAGGAAATAAGATTTTACGATGAAAATGGTAGTATGCAGCTGAGCTGCACCTTGGGGTTGGTGTTCCAACACACAACAAGCTCCTTAAACAGCCCATCAAAGGCCTCGTTGATCTTTTCACAGTCAGTATGTACATTGTGGGGACGAGGAACGCGATGGATATCAGAAGGGAGTAAAGAAATTAAGTGGAAGTTATTCAGTTATGTGGACTACCCTCTATGTGAACAAGATAACCAGCGCTTGTGTGAGAGTGGTAAAATGATTGAACCACCGATTTGATGGTAAAACTGTTGTTGGCGGGTACATAAACCCATCTTTGTATAGCAATGAATTATTCCTATCCTTCGCTTCACTCTCCATTTACCCGCTACGACTAGTGAACCGGCGAGGTGATACAAATAGTGCATCGGTCGAAGCATACATGAGTCCCCTCGGCTCAAATTAGGTTCATCTTCTCAACAGCCAGCTTCCTGTCAGGACACCAGTCGCTTCAACAAGATCAGCACCTGATTCGAAATGGCGGTGAAATTAGTAGGAAAGCAATCAAACTTTCAGTGGAACCCCAATCGATTCAGCGGATGACAGTAATGAGAGCGCGATTCGTCCTAATCGGTTGTGCTCGTTACAACAGGAATATAAAAAACTGAACCTCAAAATGAAAAACCTGCACAGTGCGTTTGACAGCTACATGGAGGCACCTGATAAGATGCAACAATGGTTCGACAAAAAACAAATAGCCAAAATTGGAGAAAAACTCGAAGCACACCTCAAACAACCTATTTCAAAGATCAGAACCGTCTGATTGAGCTTTCTTTACATCTTCTTTCTACAAAAGGATACGGTTAAATAGCTTCTAATCATTGCAGACAGCTACGACGTCGCTATTCAAATTTGAAGGGGAAATATGACAACAAAGAGTCAGTTGTCAACCATCTGCTACAACACCTTTGAAGCCTACAACCGAAAAGCGTACAACTCCATACCAAATGAGCACACTGGATAGAATTTCCCCTATCACTGCTCAACTTGAACGGAAACGAGAGCATCAACACTCAGGAGACACGAAGAACAATTCTTTCGAAATTCAACAGAAAAACTTTGAGGGCTGTTTTAAAGAAAAAAGCGGCATTATCAGAACAAGACTGGACAAGACTACAAGATTTTTTGAAATAAAAACTCAAGCAGAAAACATACAAGCAGTCATGACTGAAAATGAAGAATCAATTGCAAGCACTACATTTACTGTGAGAACATCCCAGATCAAAGGTGACAGAGGCGCAAGAGCATACTCTTGTTTCTGCTGCAGTGGAAGCGACCATGTTCCAATAACTTGCCAATATACCCCACCGTCAACCAAATTCATGAGACGGGAAAATCTCTGCCACAACTGCGGATCCGCAAAACACCGTACCAAAAACTGCAGTCGCTGTGCATGTCGACAGTGCGAGGAAAAGTCACCATCCTTCGAATTGTCAGAAATCTCTTAACTCATGGCAATCAAATCGTCATCCATCGCTGGCGGGTGTTCCGCAGAAGGTACACGTAGAGAACTTCACGTTGCAATGAAAAGAGCAGCGAATCGGAACTTCAATAAAATCGTCGCAGAGCAGAATGCAACATCGTACAAATTAGGCGATCACATCATTTTACCTCAAAAAGAGTCCATATGGTAATTTATGAAGAAACAGCTTGAAGATGTTAACATCATTCTGGACACAGGTGCAGAACATTTGTTCATTACTAGTAACTACGCAGAGCATCTAGGAGTTAGTAAGACAGGCCAAGTACAGCCAACAACCCACACGTTCGGTCAGCTCCCGAAACAACAAGCCTGTGAGTTTACTTGAATTAAAGTCGAAGACCGTCAAGATGTCCAACACTATTTCGATTTAGCAAAGATCGACTTCATCACAGGAGAAGTAAAACGGACTGCACTTCAAGGTCAAGATGGAAAGTACCCTCAAGAACACAACATTCAATTTTCTATTCAACCACAGTTACAACCCTGCAAACTCCCATTCTATTGGGCTTTAGCGACCTGTTCACATTGTTTGACAGAGGACTCGGATGCGAAGACATTCTTCCATCAGGGCTACAACTTATAGAATCAAGAATAGGATATCTTGCCAACGGCAGGATAAGATCCATCATTCCTTAGGACACGCAGCTAAACATGCCTAGATCACGTGCAACCGAAGACAGCAACGAGAGCAAACTGTGGGATCAATACTGGAACCTCGAATCTTCAGGAACTGAAGAATATACAGGGCCACACACGCAAGTGATTTGTTCGATCAACGACAGAGCCTGGAAACAATTTCAAGGCAGTGTGGAAAGGCATGAAGAGAGTTACCACGCCCATCCACCATGGAAAAATGAGGCCAAGGGCTCTCTGACAATCGCGCCATAGCTAGGACTCAAAAGAATCCAGCAAGTCAAAATTCAAACACCAGCCCGATTTACTGAAACATTATGACAACGTCTTCCACGCCAACTGGCCAAAGGAGTGATCGAAAAGGTCGACGAGAACACGAAACCAGATGACGCAGTCGTTCATTATCCACACCAATAAAGACACCACTGAACTTCGTGTTGTTTTCGATGCCTCCGCGCACTTCAAAAACTTCCCATGCCTCAATGACATAAGTACTACGTAGAGAAAATATCGCAATAATCAGCGATGTAGAAAAGGCGTTCCTTCAAGTCCAAATACAAATTCGAGATCGGGATGCAACACGCTGCTTGTGTATGCGTGATATCTCCAAACCGCCTTTCAGTTCACGCGTCCCACGTTCGGTGTCAGCTGTTCACCTTTCCTACTTTTAGCTACAATCACAGAAAATCTAAAATACCGTGATCATGACTGCATCTACACCAGATGAAGTACTGCAACGCTGCAGAAGGGTACGGCGAAATGAACATGAACTTGCGCGAGTCCAGCACTACAGAAGACAACCAACGCCTTCCACCTGACAAGCTGAGCCGGTCGACAAAATCAAAGGTATTAAGGAATGAAGTAGGAACTCGCAGTGTTCTAGAACGAATCTATCTTTTGCCTATGGTTTGGGTTGGTATAAAACCCTATATTCTAGCAGTAATTGAGACAAGATGGATGAGCGCTAAGGTTCTTGACATTGAATCAATTGGAAGCTTCCCATATACAGGATTGCAGGCTTGCCCGTAAATTTATAATAGTAGAGGAGATCAATGGGAGGTGTGGGGGACGGAACACATGTCCAATTCTGGATGGACGCGGCAAACTGCGCGGCGAAATTCGTGGTGATTTAGACTGGCGCCTATTCAACTGGCCTACTTATCCAGTCTACATACTTGAAACCTCCGCCACGATGATAGGCGCGTCGTTTAAATCACCACGAATTTCATCGAGCAGTTTGCCGCGGCCATTGAGAACTTGGCGAATGTACCCGTAAGTGGGGCATAGGATTTGCGCTTAGTCCACAACAATCAGCTCAAAGAGAAGATAACGCGGACCAATGCAAATCTTTCGCTCCATCGACTTAGTGTTACTTTACTGAATTCTCAAAATGGTAGTGAGCTGAGTGCGCAAAGTGGGCGGATGACCTAGTTTCGACGGACGTGCGGACAGACGTCCCCCCTTTCCTGCCCAACTACATTTTCACCCTAGTAATGTTGTTTTTTAATAGATTTCGTAAATCGTAACAGGAAATGCGCAGCTTGGGATGAACCCAGCGATCCGACTGTTACAAAAATAAACCACTGAAGAAGTCAGGTGGTGAGTAATAGAAGACTGTCGACTAACAATGCGCCGGTGGCTGCAAGGGTAAGTCTATTTGGTTCCACGTCTAATTACTTCGCACCTTCCTCGCCCATCCACACACCCACCTGTGGGGCGACCTCGCTTAATTCGTTGACTGCTGACCTCTCTGCCAGGTCACCATGCTCAGGAGTAACAATATCGATTATATGATTGAGAAACTTTAGAAGCATGAAAAATAAAACAAAGCAAAACAAAAAAATAATTGTGCAACACATTGATAATACTACACAGAAAGCTGTGGAGGCCAAAGTAATGAATGGAAAGATCATAGGATGGGGAAAAGGATTTATCACATCGTGTAAGCATTCATTCTCACAAGACGCCTGCAAGCAAACTAGTTAGTGAGCTTTTACAGTTTTTTTACACCCTATATTACACCATACATTTTTACACCCTTTTCTTTGGACGCCGCCAGTAGGTCACTTGTAGGTATTTAAACATGCGGATGAAAGCGTCATAATCATAATCACCTGTGTAGTGTGATTGTCATCGCACGAGCACGATGTCTCACTTGTCCTACACTGAATTCGACTACAGCGCCTTGTCCGGCTTCAACTCAGGATTAACTGCTCCTGTTGTCCTTCTTATTCCTACGAGTCCCTGTTTTAGCTAACCCACCACCATACACTGTACCACCCCTATTTTATGCACTTTCACCCCTCCCACCACTTGCAACTTCACTTTCTGTTACCCCGAGTGCTGTAGCACCGAATTTCTTTTATTTATCCTCAGCACCCGAAAGCACTGTGAGCTCTGTGATTCAAAACCCTTCGTTTTCACAAACCCAAGGGGCAGCTACAGCTACCTCAAATTCGGAGCACACCCATGTGCAAACATATGTTGGCGAAAGGCAGGTAAGCAAGGGAGGGAAGCATCACGTACTAATTTATCGGATTCCAGGCACAACACCTTCCCTAGCGTTCTACAAGAAGCACACGGGCAAAAACAGTGAAAGCTACATGTGCGCTCACTGCCTGGAGGAACGAAAAAGAGGGCGTGATGAGGGACCAGCACAACGCATCGAAGTGGGTGAAGAGACCTAAGGAAAACACTTGCAGCTTTTCATAACTTCAATTTAAGGTCATCGGGAACGTTTTTCTGAGTGATCCCCGTAGCATAAATCACGTATGTACTCCTGAGAAATACATTGAAGAAAGAGGAAAGGAAAGAAAGAAACTTTCGAGCATTCTTTTGGTTTACTAAATCCAACTGATTTTGTTATTCAACCTTACTTCAGAAGAGGAGGAAGATCTCATCAGGGCTTCAATACGTCGATCAGGATATCAAGCTCGAAGAAAGGTGTTGGCAAAGTAGGTGTTCCTAATTAGTGATTCTCTTAAAGGCACCGTTCACGATGAAAATGGTCATTGAGTTCTTCTCTTAGGAATACTCAGCGCCGGGGTAGTAAAAGGGACCCGCTCCCCCAATCTTGACGTCCAGGGCATAGTGCAAACCGTGATTGGCTTTTCCGCCCCTCGATCGATGTCACTCATACGAGATGTAGACTGCACAGAGTCAAGTATTCGCGTCAAGATCCAACCTTCAGCACGAAATCAGCTGTTTTTCCAGTGTTTGCCCAACAAAGAAGGCAAAAGCAGCGGTTTGGGTGTGTTGTGTGCAATTGCGGACGCTGCGTCGCATTTCCCTTAGCCGCCGTTTTTCCACTGTGAAACTCGTCCAGCCCCCTTTTTCCTCTTTTTTGAAGCTTTGTATTTCTCTTTATTCGTCGTTTTTGCGCTTTCTTCGTTATTATCGCACTATTCTGAAGTTGATCTATCATTTCCGCCAAAAAACGGGTACCTCAAAATTATCGTAAACTGTGCCTTTAAGGTGATCCTATGATATTCTTCTTGGTCCAGCAGCAATGGCGTATAGGTGAATAGATCAGTTAACATGGAGCATGTCCCCTTGGAATTCCGAAGTTTGCGCGACAGCTCGATTTTCCTGTAACATCACACTTCCGAGCTACATATTACTTCTCCGTTGCTACCGTTAAGGTTAGATGACTTATTATAGCATATGAGAATCTCTTGCGGCAGTTAATATCTTAACGTTTAATTTAGAAGCCTTGATAAGCAGGACTGCACAGCATTGTGGCGGATGGAATGCACTCGCTACACCCCAAGACTCCCGGATACCAGGCACAGCTTTACTGCGTGCATCGCGTGTGCTCTCAGGGAGTTGAGAAACCACTCCTCTATTGCATCACAGCGAAAAAAAAGAAGAGAACTTATGTGGAAATTTCCGAAATGTTGTAAGGAAGCATCACTGGGGATGCACCTAAGCGAGTGGTCCTAGACTTTGAAAAAGTAGCTATAAGAGCTGCCCGCAAGGTCTTCCAAGGGCATCTGTGGAAGACTGCGCCTTTTACCTTGCGCAGGCCTTGAATCGTAAAAGAGATTTGGGGTTGAGGAGATACATCCATGGACCAGAAAGAGAAGAGCCACTCTCGGAATGGTGGGAAATAGTGAAAGGTACGTGAAGAAAGAAAGTCTTCGCTTGACTGACGCAAAAACAATTAATTTTTTTTGTTTTCAGGAGTGTCGTTTCTTCCTCAACCACTGGTAGAACGGGTGAGAGCCCTCCAAGCTCCTCTCATCCTCACAGACCACAACGCTTACAGGAAATGTGAAGATTTCCTGCACTACTTCCAAGAAACATGGATGCAAGGGTTCTACAAAGTTCTCTGGTGCAAATGGGACCTTGAGGAACTGCGGACCACAATTTTAGCAGAAACGTTTCATAGGTAATCAGTAGCCCTAGAACCTTTTGAGTATATGATGCATAAGTTTTTCAGACGGCTCACAGTACTCATAGACGTGGACCATCCGCCTCTGAGCGTACTCATTGAAGCTCTTCGCAAGTTCAACTACGAAGAGAGGGCAGCATTAACACGCCTACAAGAGGTTGCATTTTGATTATTATCACGCTCACGGTCATGCTTTCTCTATTGTATCCAATGCATTACCCGAACAACGCCAAGAAACTTTAGAAACGAGATCAGGAAAGAAGAGCAAAGATAGCAGAAGAAATAAGTCTGTAGGTGCTTTTGTGCCGCACAAATATAGATGCATTACATTTTATTGCTTTTGCAGATTCGAAGAGATATACCGGAATGGACAAAGTGAGCAGGAAATAGAGCAGTCCTGCAGGAAAAGGTCTAGATACGTCACCGATAAGGCCACATAGTTTCCTTATAATATGAAGATTTTGGTTTTTTTGTATTGTCCCTATGTATATTATTTTGAAATGTGTAATAATTACAAATAATAATAATAATAATAATAATAATCTCTCATTTATAAAGCAGAAGCTTGGGGTGTCGGTTTGTCGGTTTGGGTGTTTGTCGGTATGTCGGTGTGTCCGTCCGCGAACGTTTATGATTACGATAAAGGTAGTGATATGGAAACCCATTCCCTCAATGAACCTCTCACATTTCCCTCTTTACAGATAAACAGTAAATGGATGGGTAGGTTAATGGAGTGGGGTGAGTTCTGCGGAATGTAGTGAGTAAATAGTGACGCCAGCCAGTAATGCGACCTTGGGACTTACAGTGTACGAGGCTTTCCCCTTCATTTTTTTCATTTTTTCTTGCTTCATTCACCGCCCTTCCCATTTCAGTATTTCAATCTAATAACCCGCAGTAAAAAAATTCCCCTCTTTCCCAAGGCAAAGTGGAATCGATCGCTTGACCCGTCATTTTCTTTTTAATCTATTTATCGCAGCGTAAGCGACACAACATATTGAGTTCCATTACGTACTGCCCTTTCCCCCTCCAGCATTTCTGTAGAGAGAAGTATCATCAACTAAGGATCTCAGGATCTTAACACCGTTGATGGTTACCCTCTTTTCTTTGTTAGCTCCACGATGCTTTCTCCATGTTTCATCAACCTAGACCAACAAACCTTAAACTAATTTCGAATGGTTTTTATTATTGTTCTCGACTGTTGATAACACTACTATCAAAAGACCATGACCCGTCCTGCTGATTTCCATGTTTTGGTGGTTGAACTAGTTTTGTTGCAACTGACAGCTGAATGAAATTAAAACGCGATACCATTTATTCATGAGATTTTGGTAATCTCTTAGCAAGGAACAGATCTTCGGTAAATCTGGCAGTTGAGTTCTAGCGAAAATTTCGGAACGGTATGTACATCAAAAATACCATTTTCGGAACACTCCCAGGTAAGTGCCAATTGAAAATGGTGGTTCTTACAGAACTGATTGTGTTGATTGTAGATGCTCCCAGAAAGAGCATTTGGGTAGAGTGGTTGAAAGGATTAACAGTTCTTCAGTTGATCCGAAGTTTTTTAGAGGTATGCCTCACGTGAATATCCCTAACGACCATCAACGCAGATTTGCGCAGCGGAATTCAAATTCTTGCAGAACTAAAGGCATCCCTGGCTCTGGCTAATCCATGTGGTGTGGTGAGGTGAGGAGCTGACGCTCTCTGCAGAATTAGAACTTTTTTGAAGAGGTTGCATTGGTAAATGTAACCCGAATTTGAACCAAAATTCCGGAACGGTGTCTTTTCAAACATGCGTTTTTTGAACTCCCCTAGAAGATTCTTCCGGGAAGATGCGATACTCACTGAACTAACTGCAAGTACGGTTCATACTGAATTATAACTTCTCAAGTGAAACGGAAGTTTTAAAGAAATACACGTCGCATATTTATTATGGACCTGGTGCCATTATACTTCTGTAAGGCATTCAAGGCTGTAAGGCTATTTTCGTTGGCAAAGTAAGGTAAGGAAATTTCTCTCTCCTCGAATGTGAAGCAATTTCGACCGTCCCACTAAGTCTGACTCTTTTGAGTGGGTCAAAATTTCTGCAATGTATGAACTCCGGTCACAAAGATTCCTAGTCATGAAAAGTGTTAGTCATTATTAGAATGAAATAGTTTCATTTTATATTGATCGGAAGGAAATGTCAGATTGTTTGTACCAATCTATGTCCCTAACACATAAAAAGGGGGATGCCCGGCTACGTCGGGCATTACATAAGAAGGAGGAGAGCCCGGCGTTAGCTGGGCGATCCGACTGGTAATAATAATGGTAAAGTTTCCAATCCATAAGATCAATATCAGTTCACTCAGGCTGCCAGAGAGGTCAGCAGCCAACCAATTAAAGGCACTGTTCGCGATAATTCAATGGGCGGGTGTGTCGATGACGTGTCCGCCTCTCATTCGACGCCACGTCAGACTTTCTGATGTGACATCTAATTAGAGGCGGACACGTCATCGACACACCCGCCCATTGAATCATCGCGAACAGTGCCTTTAAGCGAGGTCACCCCACAGGCGAGTGAGTGGATGGGCGAGGAAGGTGCGAAGTAATTAGACGTGAAACCAAATGCCGACTCCCGTGGCTGCAACGTAGAATAGGAGCAGAATCGGACGAGTCGTACTTACCGTAACAGTGAAGATTAGGCGCTCTACTTATTGGAGAGAGCTGATTTCTCCGGTGTAACGACTCGTCCGGTTCTGCTCTTATTCTGTGTTACACCCGGCTCCCACGTTGTTAGTCGAGAATCTTCTATTANACGTAGAATAGGAGCAGAATCGGACGAGTCGTACTTACCGTAACAGTGAAGATTAGGCGCTCTACTTATTGGAGAGAGCTGATTTCTCCGGTGTAACGACTCGTCCGGTTCTGCTCTTATTCTGTGTTACACCCGGCTCCCACGTTGTTAGTCGAGAATCTTCTATTACTTATCACCTAACTACAGTAGGACTGTCAACCAGCAACGTGACAGATCGCTGCGACATTGGCGCGCTCCGGGTTGCATTCAAATGGGGGACGGTACGAACGTGCGTCCGAGGGTGCGCGCGGCGAATTGCGCGGCAAAGTTCGTGACGATTTGTACGACTGCGGCGTCGATTTTCGGGGCACAAACTTGAAGTAATGTAGTTTAGTAGGGTCGGATGATCCTCCATATCCACTCCATTTGAAATTTGGGCCCCAATGACAGGCGCCGAACTCGTTCAAACCATTACGAACTTCGCCGCGCAATTTGCCGCGCGCACTCTCGGACGCACGTTCGTACACATACCCCATTCAAATGAACGCGCGCTGGTAAACAATCTGACCGCGAAACTCTTCAAGTATTCACCGCGACTGATTGTGAGATGTCTTCTGTAGCGGTCTACAGTTCGAAACCTTTCACCTTCTTCTTTGCCACCACTAGTGGAACAACATAGATGTAGTAGTAACAACGGAGTAGCCAGCTTCGGTTTGGTGAATCAAATTGTTCTCTCCGGGACAAATCTATGCTAAAATGAGGTGTAGGTCCTCACATGATGGGCTAGAAATTAGATCACGCGAAAACAATAACGACGGAATACAATTTTGTCGAGGAGAGCATGGCAGTAGCAAGACTGGGTGCACGCCGAACTTTCAAAATAGTTGCGAATCATTCTTGTATTCTCGTCCATCGTTGCTGAATGTCTTCACAGCTTACAGCTATAGGAATCAGTCTGTTTGTTCCACGAAACTGTCCCTGAAGTTGAGCTAGCTCATTGTGTAGGATCAAAACTTTATTTCTCGAATGAGAAGGCTTTCTGACCGATCCCAGCGCGGAGTTCGAATGCAAGACGATCTTTTTGTATTGCTCATTTAATTTGTAGATGGCTTGAAGATGTGCCTTCGAAGTTAGATTTTTTTTTTCAGGAACATACGGTGAGCCATGGGTTCCCCGACCCCAGAGGCGATGAGTCCTATTTCAACAATTCGTCCAATGCGAAAGGCGGATGCGGTTGGCAGATTGCGAACTCGCTCTGACTATTATCTGTGGTTTTTTGGACAACTTCATGTGAAGGTTCGTTATTTAAAACTATCCTGTCGATTCATTGAAGTAGGAAACCGATTAGGAGGAAGAACGTATGCTGTGCCTACCCATACACTATTTGAGTGTTTCTTTAATCGGAAGCGGTGGGGTTGCTGTATTCTGTTTAGCCACTTTTGACTAAATACTGCATTTTGAGTTCCATACTTTAGTACCCATTTTATTATAAGTGCCATTTTCACGCAGCGGTAGAGAAGTTTCTGATGATTAGGATTTTCCTTGTTTGAAATTGGTCTTTGACACTAAGACCATCAGTAAATTTGATGTGTGAAAGATACGATTTAGAGGTTCGAAATCTTATCGAGGTTGTCAAAGATAGCTCTCGTATATGTTGACACACCTTGTGATTCTCATGCCTGCAAAAAACCTTAAAAACATGATCATTTTTCAAAATCAGGAAGTCTCTAATCTTTCCTGAATCTACTGTTTTGTTGCTGTGATAGGCATATGTAGCAATTCATCTCCAAATCTTTGACGAAACGCATGACATTTCGAAGAAATCTCCGATAGCTTAACATTTGCCAATAGAATGAATGAAGCGATCTTTTATTGTGTGAATATCTTGGCTACCGTCATTTCAAAAAAGATGCCTTGCGGAGTTTCTGTAGATCAGTAGTCATCTACATTTGTGTACAGAGGATTAGTGTACAATCTTTGATTGTTTTGGGGTGTACATTGATCAAAAACTGCTTTGTACCCCGTAGAACTGGATTTATGCGCATGCGCTTTGCATATATCCTTAGTACTTCCAACTCAGCTACTTCCAACCCGTCTGGTTGAGGGGTGTTATCTAGACAAACAGGTGTACCCTACTGCAGGTTGTGGTAATTGAACAATCTTTGTCTCAGACTGTGAACCTTGGCCGAGATTTACTGCTTTTATTCGGCTAATGTTTCAGTCTTGTCGCCTTCCTGAGGGACTTGGATGCCAATTAGTAGACCTATCTTTTTATTCTACTCTCTTTTATACTGCTTTGCAATCACACTTAGATGTTAAATATGTATAGCTTTTCGCCTAAATCCATTGTCGTGATTGCGGAAACAATCGGACTTGTAATTTAGTTAAAAAACGAACTCTTGTTTTAGCAACTTCTGGTTTTCTTGCACTTCTTTCTGCTGGTTGTGTCTGTGTGGTTTATGTGCGCAGCAGGAGCAGATAACCTCAGCGGCCTCGGCCTTCCTGGCCTTGACGGGTTTCCGCCCTTCGATGTTCACCATGGGAGTAAATCTGGCCAGAAGTTGGATCCTTCGTGAGTATCGCAATTCTGTAAAGGTATCCACTTGGGTCACATTACATAGCCTTTTAGGCAAGTAACAGCTCCCAGGCCTACGTTTCTCTATACTGCACGAAACATTGTATCAGGACTGGGCTACTTCTACTTATTCAGGTTTGTCGTGCTGTATTTTCTTTTCCTTTGAATGCTCTTTGTGACTCAGAATCTCACTGACGTAGCTGCGAGACCAAGCATGTCATGATTGATAAATCAAAACGATAGAATTGTCTTTGGTTCCAGTTGGGTGGTGTTGTTCTTACTCATCAACAGTTTCATTTCAAATATTGGTTGATTCTTGCTAACCTGCGTTTTTTCGAGCGTGTTTGAAAAGTTGGTCTTGTATTTTCCACAATATTGTCTCACTTTTTCGATTGTTAACTTTTACAGGTATTCCTACTCACATATTACAGCATTTATGCCACATATTGGAGATTCTTTCAAACTGAGCAGACATGTTTGATTGACTCACAATTTTTTAAAGTGCTAAATGTGTGGAATCAGTGTTCCCAACCCAAGCACCTAGAATTATGGCCCGTATGCATAACGCCCGGGGTAGGGGAGGGAGAGGAAATGTTTGCCGAGGGCGCGAGTGTTCAAATGGGGTTTTTGCCTTTGCTCTGTGTCAAGATAGTTGCAATGGAGCTAAGTATTTTCCTATAAACAGGTGAAGAATCGACAGCCCTTGGTAATCATGTGATGTTTGTCTCTGCGACCTTACCTTAGCGAGAGCTCAGAGAAGCCCGACCCCATTGGCTCCCCGGGGGATGAATCTACCCCTAGAATAGAGCTGGGGCGCCGATGGTCATGTAGACCGCAACACTGCTATTCACTACATTATTCGACTGAGCGCTTATTCCTCTGACTTCTGCTGCCGAATTCGTCAAGTATTGCTCTGATTTTATTCTACTGCTGCAACCAACTACNCAGTCGAATAATGTAGTGAATAGCAGTGTTGCGGTCTACATGACCATCGGCGCCCCAGCTCTATTCTAGGGGTAGATTCATCCCCCGGGGAGCCAATGGGGTCGGGCTTCTCTGAGCTCTCGCTAAGGTAAGGTCGCAGAGACAAACATCACATGATTACCAAGGGCTGTCGATTCTTCACCTGTTTATAGGAAAATACTTAGCTCCATTGCAACTATCTTGACACAGAGCAAAGGCAAAAACCCCATTTGAACACTCGCGCCCTCGGCAAACATTTCCTCTCCCTCCCCTACCCCGGGCGTTATGCATACGGGCCTATGTCTTCATCCATGTTTGTCTTACCTTTGCAGCAGAAACTCCGTGATCGGTAAAACTTTGTGTTCATTGATGCTTGTAGTTCTTTAGCCAGTGCCACTTGTTTGGTAGATCAATGTGGCCCATGTTGTACTTTTCAGCCTTACAATAAATTGATCGCTTTACCTTATGAGAGGTCACAGTAATGATTTCTCGAAGGAGTAAAGTGTTCAAATAGCTAATGTTTTCCGCCTATTATGAAGCAGCTCTTACTTGCTATTCATCTATTTTAGAGTTGTTTATTTTGCAGCACCATTACGGGCTTGATTGCATTACGAGCAACGGACGGTGTTTGGCAACAGGAGAGCGTAATAACTGTGCACTGCACTTCTCCAGCTCTGTTTCTTTTTCCTTTTCTTCTCTGCATGGTAGTTTTTCTTATCTTTTTAGACTTTCACATTTATATGATGACCGTTATGGATCTTGTGACAGATTTGGATTTGAAAAAATGTTCAAATTCTCATTGGACCGGATTTTTCAATTCAGACCAATGTCTCATCCCAGTTAAAATGTAATCGAGGGGCATTCTTTGTCTCTAACATTGAACGCCAGAGAACAGGAGTACCGACTTTGAAAACCTGTAATCAAACTAAGCAGCCCATTTTTGGCTGGGGAATATAGTTTCTCTCGTAAGAGAGTATGATGGCAGGGTTGATTAATATGCCTGACTTGTGCAAAAAAGTGCGGTGGGAAAGGAGTTAAACACCTAGGTGACCATCGATTCATTGCCATTCGAAAATGTAAGCGGCAGCGTGCTAGCTTTCTATTCTTGCTGAAAATGTAATATACAAACTAGATGCTCCTTCTTCCAAGGTTTACAGTAAATAATTGTATTTCCAAGCTAAAATTTCCTGAGCACCATTCGGCTTTCACGACTTGCTATGGCCGCTTTCAGACTTCGACGACCGTCCGTCCGTCCGACGCGTGCGTGCTGCGACGGCGGTCGCTAGAGTAGTGTTGACAGCGCTGGCACGTGTCTTAGTGTTGTCAACAACGGTCAGGCGTCGCCGTCGCAGCACGCACGCGTCGGATGGACGAACGGACGGTCGGATGAATCGTGAGGTCTGGAAGCAGCCTATCTCTTCTTCCTTGCGCTCTTGCGCTTAATGTTGCGGACTGAGGTGCCCTGCCTCCTGAGTAGATTTTCATCCAATTCCTTTTTACTGAATCTTTAAATCTCTTCACAAATTTTTAATAAGTAAAGGAAAATCTGTGAGTTGTATTTCGTGGATGCGTTTCGTTCCTACTGTCGACGAAACTACTGGTTCATGCCACGCAAGTCGATTCGAGTTGGCAACATTCAAATCGCGCAAAGGTTTTGCGGCTTGAGTTATTTTACCATGGGTGAACAATAAAGTAAAACTTCGGTGCTGCAGCGGTTCTGCACGTTTCCATATGGGAATCCTCTTCAAATCGCCGCCTCACTGCCCTATTTTCTGATTTTTTTATTTCTACATGAAGAGAAACTCAGCACGCCCTATTTAACTCCACTTAGCTTCTTTTACATGCAGATCTTCATTTCTTAATGGTGCGTTCTCAGTTGCATTCAAATACCCTTGCGCGGCTATAAACGCGGTTTGGTATAAACCACAATACCCTTGCAGGGTTCCAACGTGTCCATCCAGAAATCGCAGTGGGCTGCGTCGTGCGCGACGTGTGCGGCGTGACCTAATGTCATCGACGATAGGAACAGACGTTCCCCGTATTTCACTACATAGTTAAGCTGGAATATATCGATTGCCACACAACTTCTTTTCATAGCTATCCTTCGGTGGCGGTCTTTTCATCTGGAGCGTGCGCGTGATACGGAAGCAGTTCCTTACCTTTAATAAAGCTCATGCAGATGATAACTTCGTATTCCTTATCTTTGGTGAGTCCGATATGAAGTTTTGCTTATATTCTTTGCTTTTTTTTAAGTTGTAGCAAGTACCGTGCCAAAATAAGCAATATTATACGATATGAGTGCCTGCCCACATTATTGATTTTTGGGCGGTTCCCATATTTAAGGAGAGCTTGGACACAGTGACACCATTTCTGAATACCTTGTAGGAAAAATTTTGTTCAGACAATCTATTGAAATTGAGTAAACTGTGAGTATTAACCGCGGAAAGGTCACGCACTCTTTTACGCACCCTTAGAGTTGTGAGAGAAAAGATATCGGAGTAAGAAAAGTTGTGCTGCTGATCTTGCTTAGTTGCCGCATTTCTTTTTCTTTACGAATGCATCAGGCCTTACATATAGCTCCAGATACGTAGGACTCGTTCCGTTGCTATGCATGCCTAGATTCTAGGAAATAGCCGAAAATTTCAGAAAGTGTTCGATTCGTGCTTCTTCCATGTGCAATTATGTGGGCTGTCTATATTTATTTCTTTTATGGTTGTATACGTGGATTTATATTCGTATACCGCCGATCGCATCAGTCTAGTTCCCGCAAGAATGGAGTTAGCACGGTGAACTCCACGAGTTGGTCTTTCAGAGGTGTGCAGTGAATTGTTCTACATCCTCAATGTATTTGTCTGTTTTGGTCCAGAAGCTTTTGGATCCATTGTCTATGGCGTGTCTGTATAGATTGACCAAAAATTAGGCTAAATGATGGATATCATTAGATTTCTCTATCTGCCGCCTCCATTTTGTGGTACTTTTCAGATCGCAACTCTTTTACAGAATCATCAACCGAACGTCTGAATATCAAGTGTAAGTCATTATATGCACGAAAAATCCCTGGTTCAGTCCGTGTGAACCCTTTTTGAGCACCTCAATTTTTTTCAGATGGTTTTCTCAACAGGCTGAATGTTGGCAGTCGTAATTGGCATAGCAACAAATGCATTGAGAATCCAATACTGCGTAACTACACGAGAAAAATTGAAGGAGGTTGGACCGCATTTACAGTCAGATTGCCTTATTTTTCTGAACTGCTGTTAAGCTACGCAACAGTCATATGGTTGAATGATTTCTTGGAGTGAGAAGCAGCCATTTGCCGAAAGGTTGCCATTCGGAACATTGGCTTGCTTTGCTCAACCTTTTGTTAGGTGGATTTTCTGATGAACATGGGTTCAAAGCCGATTCGTCTTTGCAGGAAATTGCTCATCGCTGGTATCCGAAGAAGTCAACGTTAGTTTTGGATCAGGGACAAGGTGATTTAAATATGTATTGCTCGTTATTTTTCTGAGCCTTTCTTATCTCGCTGCAGCGTTTCTGGTGGCTGCTTTTAGACTTCAACAACGCAACCGACGTGCGTCTCCATTGCAAGCGTGCGAGCGACGGCGGCGCTAGCCACTTGCTGACAACACTGCCACGTGATCCATCGGTGTCCAGTGTTATAAAAAAGTGGCTAGCGCCGCCGTCGCTTGCACGCACGCAACAGACAGACGGTCGCACGTTGGTAGCGTTGTTGAAGTGTGAAAGCAGCCGTCTCAGCTCTGGTTCTATCGTTGGTAGAATCGGTGTAACTGTAACATTCCTTATAAGTGCTTCTGGCTATTATTCTTTTCTTGCAGTGAAAACAACAATCCCAACCGTTCATTTTGTGGATTTAACTCATCTTTTCGGCAGTTGGATACGGTCCGTGAGGAGAGTGAAACTCAGGAGAACACTATCGCCAGCTCCGAAACAGCAACTGGTGCAAGTATGAAAACTCGGATGTAATCGAGTTTAGTGCTTCATTATTGAATTGTTAATATCCTAGCCGTGAAATCGTGCCCAGCTTCTATTCACAATGCCTCATTTTTCAGATGGTCCACCCAAATACATATGTGTATAATAACTGTAAGTATACGAGCTGTTCTACTGATGAGGTCGAATCTTCCGTCAGACAGCGGGCACTCGAAAAGCGATAATCACTCCAATATTGTCATTGTTGATGTTCTTGAGCGTTATGATCCAATGCTTTGGCATTTTCCGGTTAAGGTTATCAATTTTGCATGATTTTGGCAATTCAAAACAAACTCCATATCTTCTAGTTGTTGATCAAATTTACTTTTTATTTTGTTTAATTTCAACTTTCACTACGTTGTAAATTTCCTTCCCTTTATCCGTTGAGGGCCACTGCACTGGCTACTTTCATAGTCCGCGATTTGGCCCGCGAGCGCGCTGGACGGGGGCGGCGCTTGCCCCTCGTTTACGACTGAATCTTTGTCGATACCGGTGGCCGAATAATTCCAAGGCTGGCGCACTCGCTCGCTCGCGGGCCAAATTGCGGACTATGGAAGCAGTTCTAAGTAATCCATCCATTTAAGCGCAATTGCGGTATCCTTTCCTCGTTGTTGTTTACGTGTGCAATACCAATTTTCACTCAGTTCCCCACACACTTTCATCTTTTTTTTTNTTTTTTTTTCTGATTCTACGCTCTTGGATGTTTTGAAGGAGGCTCTCAGTAGTCATTTTTTGGTTTCCTAATATTATCAAATGTTTATTAATAAACAATTTATCTCTTCAGGTCCCAGCATGACATATCAACAATACATTATTGTTCTCAGTTACGCAATTATTATCATAACTGTTACTACTAAGTGATGGCATAATTTGCAGTTTTTTTTTCGATGAATTTTATTTAAAAGAACGTTAAACATGCTGTACAAAAACGTGTTCAAATAATTGCTCCGAAATATCTATCACCCTGGCACTATTGGGTCGGAATACGGCAAAATTAGGGAGTTATAAAGGCTCAAAGACTGAGGAGGAAAGATTGGCTCGTGTGTATCCTCAAACGAGTTTCACCGGCGTTGTAGAGGCTGCGTCTATCACAAGGGAATCCATGTAGGAAGTTCAAACAACTTGTCCTGACCCATGGCGACAGTAAGAGACAGTTCTGTACAGTTCAGGCTTGATGTAGTCAGCTCTTTGCGCAATTGCAATAACTGAAATCTCGCCCCTTCCATGTTATTTCCGTCACGGCGATCTCGTCCTACCTCTATTTTCCCCATTTTTGAGGAGTCATATTTTTCTCGAAATCGGCGAATTCTCTCGCTTTCTTCACAACAGATGAACTATTCCCAATCTATATTTCCGCTTTTCGAATGAAAACGGGTACCTCAAAATCATCGTTAACTGGTTAACTGTGCTTTTAAAACACGCAGTCAGGTTGGAACAAAAGAGGAGTGGATCATGTTACTTGAACTCAGAGGGCTTGAGCAACACTTCGCTCATGGCCGACGCGAGAAGGGTTTCGGTATGTGAGTGTGGTTCGCTAGACTTCAGTAGCTTCTGTTCTTTTAGACACAGCTTTTTTTTTTTGGGGAATGCAGGGTCAAGCTTCGACACAGGAAGGAGAGCCCGGCGTCAGAATTTGTATTGTTGGTTCCTACTATAGTATGTAAGGTGTGAATTTTACAGTTAGTCACATGTGAGTGGCGCCAGAAAGTCTCAACAGTTTGTAGGGACTGGAAATGACTTGCATGCGATAGGAATGATATCAGATTTGGTGGATGAGGTGAGGTGGACATAGCGGATTGGAGACAGTTTTGCTCGACGCTTCGAATGCTGAATTTTTAGGAAGGGGGGGGGGGGGGGGGGGAAGCTTACGGAGCAGCAAAGTTTTCTTCTGAATCGATGCAGTTATCTGGCTTAACTAGGAGTTCTGGATACCGTGATTTGATACGCCAATTGTTGCTCTATTTTTTTATCCTGTCTCGCACTGAGAGACAGATAGGGAGACAGGTACGCCTCATTTGAATCAAAGCTGATCTAAAGCTCTTATTACGTCGGCATAACTGAATACAATACGCCTTGTTAGACTTCGGATGCTGATGATGATAGTAGTTGTTTGGAAGCTTTTCATGGTTTCCACATTATTATTGCAGTTGGCCGAATGGCCAACGTCACCCAATACATCCGTGACGAGCTCAAGCCTTTTAATCTTCCCGAGGACATTACCAGTTTTTCAGAGAGTGAGTGGTGGAAAAGGAAAGGGTTCTGAATGCATTTCCCATTCCTCAAGGAGGCGTTGTGATTAGTTAAGAAAGCCTTTGTTCACACTATAATTTGCTGTTCACCTCGCAATTGCAAGCTCAATCTGCCCCATCTTTTTAAGCTGCGAAGATGGGAATCCTGTTGAAATCATCAGCAAATCAGCAAATCATCAGCTATTACACATTCGCTCCATTTTTCACGATTTCTTCCCTGCTGTTTTGTTTATTTGTTCGTTTACTTGCCAAAAAACTCTAATGATTGATCCACTTGGTTTCATTTTTAGCTCCAAACCCATTCTATCGTTCTTTTCTCTGTTACGAGTCCTACAGAATTCAAAGGAAAATTACAGGCCAACATGTTTTGTTCCCATTGAGGAAGCATCATGCATCACATTACCAATTCAAGCGAATTGAATTCTTAGAGAGACAGAGGACATGTCTGAAATCTCATTTTTGCGAAATCTACGGTTAAAAGTTGCGAGTGATGAAGTGTTGACAAACGATGGTAGCATTGAGTCAACAGTGCAATAGTGAATCTATGAGTTTATGAACGCTCATCAAACAACAAGAACAATGAAGTTGTAAGCTATGCTAGTGAAAGCTCGTACTCTCAAAAAGCACAGAACTTCTTTGGAAGGTATTTCAGCGGCTCTTCTAGCGTGACGTCACACTACTTGCTGAATGCGTAAAACTTGAGGACAACAGAGATGGTGCAACGTGATGACTACCGCTGACGCTGATGGCCCTGAAAAATACTGTGCAGCGTCTAAGAATGAAGAATGAACCAGTCGAGAACCTTGATTGAGTGGAAGCCATGAGTTGGGCTGGCCGTGGTCGTTGTTGTTCGCCCATCATTTGTCTAGCAACAAGTGAAGCGTATGTACCCGGAATCCTCAGCAGTTCTTCGTGCGTTCCTATCTGCTCTACTCTGCCCTGCCAACGATACGTTCAAATAAAGGAAATTATAATGTATTTTTTCTAAATCTCTGCTGCATCATACCTTATTGATGACAATGATTTTGTCGGCTTTTTCGACCGTAGACAATCGATGGGCTATCAGAATCACACTTTTTCCGTCGAGGTTTTTGTAAATGGCTTCCTTAAATGCTTGTCTCTTCATTCATGTTGTCTTCCAATACTTGAATTCCCTACTACTACAACATATATTTCTACACATTTCACAATAGCAGATGGCTGTTTGTGAAATAATAAAATAAATTGTTATCGAATAGCTCTCTTATATGCGCAACAAATCGGGAGCGGTAAAGCAAAAAAAAAAAAACGACGAAAAGAGCAAGCCAAGAAGGAACAATTAATGGTACACAAGAGAGAGCAGTGTACTAGGGTATCCCAAAAGTTTTGAGGAATTTTTGGTCATGGATTTCGCAACCATGTTGCGCAAGAAAGCGCCGAAACAGAGCCATGGAAAAAAGGGCAGGAAAAGGGCACTCTTGGTAGATCGTCAAAACAATTGAACAATATTGCACTTCATCTTTGGAACTGAGTTATGATCATTTGAATTGTGTCCGACCGACACGACTACGGGCACCTTCTGCTTCATTACTACCGATCTGGTCACTCCGCCACTCAAACCCGGAATAAACGCATCTCTAGAGGAGAGATGTACTTCGACGAAGCGCCACGGAGCGGACGTCCACGTTCCACCAAAATCGACATTGTCTCAGCCTCCGTCCAAAGGAATTCTTCTCAAAGCTTGAGAGAAATGGAGAGGGCGATTTCTGCTCCCCGTTCCACCATCCATGACATCCTACGCAGTCGTTGCTTTCGCGCAGCAGTTCCTGTAGTTAGTGCGGGTCGATGTGTGTCGGAAGCGCAAGCGAGCGGTGGCTTCGACGAGCTTCTTCATCGCTCAGGATGAGAAGTGGATTTCTTATGAAAACCCACACAGGAAGTTGCAGTGGCTACCAATCGACACAAGGTCAGAAGCCGATGCAAAGCGTGGGGCGCACGTCAAAAAGGAGATGATCTCGTTCTTCTTCTGCTCCGCCGGCTGTTTTTACGATGAGGTCCTACTTGGGGGTATTGCTGTGACTGCAAGGGTATTCTGCGAACAGCTGCGGGGAATGGTGTCTAGAGCCCCGGTTCCACACCGAATGCAGGGAAAGTTTCTGATTTTGATGGACAGCGCTCGACCACATCATGCTAGGGCGACAGCTAAGGTGCTGGAAAGGCTTGGGATTACCTGGCTACCCCATCCTCCGTATTCACCTGACCTTAGCCCTTGCGACTACCGCGCCTCCAGGAGTCTACAAGCTTACCTCAAAGGGAAAAAATTTCCTAACCGTCAGGAGGTCAAAAGTGCAGTAGATGAATGGATCGCATCGCGCTCCTCTTCTTTGTGGATGAACGGCATCAGCGCTCTGCCCAGTCGATGGAGGGACGTCGTGGCTAAAGAGGGCCACTATCTCGATTACTGATCTCACCATTTTGTTGTAGTATTTTTGTGTGATTTAACCAATTAAATTTTCTCAAAACTTTTGGGACACCTATACAATAGAAAGAAATAGGAATGTTTCATTTATAATCAGATCGGAGCACAGCAGAGGACAGCACGGATTACTCCTACAGCTAAAGTTTCTTCGTTGCAAGGCGTCGTGTTAATGCCTCGATACTGGTTGCTGACAGCTATCTTGATATTATCACGACATTGGGAGGGCAAAGCTGCGAACTAGGACAGTCAGGAAGGCGGGTCTAGAGAAGGAAACGTGAAACAGAAACACAACCTATTAAGCCTACGTAGTCCAACTAAAGTGGAGGGTTGATGCGTTCAGCGTTATTTATTCCCGCTCCATTATCTTCGTACCTTCAATTATATTCGAATCCATTGTGACTTAGGAAACAAAACGGATTTCATAGTCACGTAAATGGGTTACACAGTAACCCGAATAAACACTCAAGCTACCCTTCACATATTCGACGCAACAGAAAATTACCCTGCGTGCAGTCCACGGTGCGGTTGGTTGGTATTAGTGGGAGGAGGTGGGAGTCTCCCCCACTAGTACCCACCCATCACATCACTCGTTCACGGGACTTCAAATCCCTCCAACACATGGAAACGCCTGCTTATACCAGGTAGTGGGAAATCGAGTATGGCCAAATAAGTGCTTCCATCTTCCTAAGAAGCTGAGATATAAATAAGCGGCTCAAGAGGAGTTCGGAGAATGAAACTTGTGTTTCATGGTTTCATGGTCTCAAATTCTTACCAATCTATGCCCAGCTATCGGGAAAGATTAGAACTTCTCAAGTTGAAGAGCCTGCTTTATCGACGAGTGTTTTCTGATCTGATTTTCTGTTTTAAAATACTCAGAAATGAAACCAAGTTGAGAGCTAGTAAATATTGGATATTTATGCCATGTCGAGGTCGTAGCAGCACTCTTAGCTTGCGCTGTGTACATGTCAGTAGAAGACGGCAGCTACTGGTCACTAATTCACTGTTTTTCCGCGGTGCTAAATGGCTGCAGATGCTACCAGCTAGTATCCTTGAGTCTCAGAGTGTGTCCATATTTCGTGAAAGATTGAAAAAGATCGACCTTCTTAATATTTTGGATATTCCAGATTTCTAGTTCGTTCTGGTGATTCTAGTTTGAGGCCTTCCCGTCGATTGTGCCAGGAACTCTGTCTATGTCAATGCGTCAATGCTATGGTGGCAGCCCTCGTGGATTTTCCGCCTTTTTTCCTTTTTCAACAACTTCTGTCTTGCCTTGTCAATGGATGAACCTATTGAGAATGTTTTGAGTGCCTCATCGTATTTGGTAACTATATCGACTGTATTGACCTTAATGGTTCCCAAGTCGCTGAGTAAGAGCTGTCTCCTTCGTGAAATTGGACTTCTTATGTATGAATGCTGATAAGTTGTATTGTTCAAAATATCCTTGTATAGCACTACATCTCCTCCTGCTGTTCTAGGCCTAGCGGACAAGTGGTTCATGTTGTTTTGCGATTAGTTTTGTCATGTGATATCCTCTTAGGTGTTTGGGGTGATGATCATCACACTCTTCCCTCATTGGCCCACAATTGATCTTATCTATCATAACATGAATTCACACGGATCCCCTACTTGTGGTTGCTCAGCACATTTATTCGGTGGTCTGCCCGTCGCACTCTCCTAGCTCACCGATTCCACGTGGGATGTCGGTATACCCGTGTTTCGGAGTTTCGGTTGAGCCCCTATGACCCCTGGTGTGGCGAGTGGGCACCATAGCCGACTGGTGCGGGTCTGTGCTGCGTTCGGCCTCTGTATATTGTGTTCTGCAGCCACGTCAGTACGCTGATCTTGTGTGATGTGATAGACTGTCAGAGGTTCGTTCCTGAGCTTCAGTAGCGAAGTCTGATCCAATAAGTTGAAAAGGGGTATATGAACCCCCTGTCCTACAGGCCTTCATGTTAAGAATTTTTCTGTTTGGTCATTTCGTTAATTTTGTTTCTCTCACCTCTTAATCTCTCTTGTAATGCAGAACCAGCGGCTCGGCTTTCCTTTGTAGCGCGCCTTTTGAGCGCATTCAATAAATAAATAAATAAATAAATAAATAAATAATTACATTGATGAACAAGGTATACTCATCTGATCTTGCCTTGTCTCTACATTAGGCTTGACATGAAGTAGCTGAAGATCAAAAGAAGGTGACTAGTAGATTTTCGCTAACCTGCACCAGGTGCTCAGACTCCGTATCTAGGGCCGAGGTAGCCTCGTCGAGTAGAAGAATGGCTGGCTCTCTAACCAGGGCTCGAGCTATGGCTATCCGTTGCTTTTGACCACCTAGGTGATTCTAGAATTTGAGCTGCTTTCCCTAAAGAACAAAAAGGTCCTCACCCGACATTTGGCTGCCTTTTTCCCCAACATTGGTCTCGTATTTCATCGTTGTTTGCATGATAAATCCGTGTGCATTGGCCAGCTCAGCTGCTCTTACCACGTCCTGCATAACAAATATAATATATGGAAACAACAACACCTACTCCACGCTGCCACTCCTCAAAGAATTTTGCCATAATCTTTAAAAGATTATGGAAAAATTTACTGGAACTGTACCAAGTACTATCGAAACATCAGCATAACGAGTTGAATGAAATCGTTTGTGAAAGAAGATGGCAAGAAGCTGGAGAGAGATTCCTCTCCAAATTCTACTGTACTCCTGTAGATGTACGGAAGCAAAAGAAAGCAAATGAAGTCAATTCAAGTGGTACAATATTTGCATAAACATTTAGAAGGCATTCTTACATTAGCGAAAAAAAGAATCGCAATTATCAGGAAGAGGAAACTCAGGTCGAATGAGTTCATTGAACAAGTAGTGATCTCGAAGGAAAGGACGTATCACTCACCGATTCCATGACGTCGACACCGTAGCGAATATTTTCAGTTACAGAACGGGCGAAAAGCACAGGTTCCTGCCCGACGAGAGCAATCTGAATTGTTCAATGAGGTACTGCATGAATATGGTTGTCGGATGAAAAGATTATGTACTTTTCTGTGAATGTAATGGTGCTCGTAATCCTCTAAAGGTACTCCATCGACGAGAACTTGACCAGCGTTCGGCTGATAAAAATTTTCCAGCAAAGCAATACATGACGATTTCCCAGATCCGGATGGACCGACAAGAGCTACCGTCTCTCCAGGTTCAACTGTGAACGATAAGTCCTAGAACGGCCCGATCGGTCAACATAATGTGCGGGCAATCGCAACAACTAACATGAAGCCATCAGAAGTTCAACTCACGCGGAGAATTGGCAAATTGCTTCTCGTAGGATAACTGAAATGGACATTACGGAACTCAATGCGTCCCTTCAAAAGCGATGGCTGAGCCGTTCCATAGTGGAGAATCTTTGGCACGCGATCGATGTATTCAAATACCTGTGATAACCAATTTGAAATTCTTACTGCACTTTACTTTCTACAAATATACATCCGACTGGGCGACAGATTCGGAGCAGGGTCACACTGGCAGTTTTACACTTGGAACCACACTCTAGCCCGATGGTATAGTTCTAACCTTCCTACTGATTGTAAGACCACCATGAATCTTGAAACTTGAAAAAGCTACATCTTCGTATTAGTGGCACATCAGGGCTCGAATACGGTACCTGCGACACAATCAGGGTGTACTTGACTGATTTGTTCCCAAGAGCAAAGACTTTCTATCCCATTGATCCATATGCATAATAATGGTTGAAAATTATACACTTCGCTGCACCCTCATCAGATTATACAGCTCAATTTTGCCATCGAAAAAGTTTTACTTGAGTGCTACAAGGAAGCTCGAGCCAAAAAAGAGCTGCTATATGCTTCCAAAGAATCGGCATGATCATTCGCATCTTTCCTTACCTTCCTACTTGCTCCGACTGACTGCATCAAACCGGTCCACACTTCTCCCATCTGTCGCAAGTTTTCGCAGAGTTGCATTTGATAGAGTAGGAAGGAAACGAGCAAATCTGACTTCAA
>UZAF01016115.1:176822-190614 GCA_900617895.1 Haemonchus placei | reverse complement strand
GATCGAGCAGAAATACCCACCTCAAATTTTCCATTTTTTTCTGAGACCTTCGAGGGTGGTGACGGATTTTCTCTCGAATGACTTTCACGATCTCCTTTGTCGTTGCACTCTTCAGTCTTCAACTTTTGGGCTTGTCCTCCATAGATCCTGTCGTCTTGTACCTGTTAACGTTGTTGTACACGGTTTTTAAGGGAATCTGTAGCTGTTTGAAGATGGTCTTTGCCGTGCATCCAGCCAGATGGAGGTGCAGGATGGAGGCTCGTTGGTTTTTGCTTGTCACCATTGTGTAAGATGGCATATTCAAGAACGGCCCATTCATGGAATGTATAGAAGAGGACTTGCAGTAAATAATGGCACAGATCCTGTCGAAATCGAAGGCCTCATTTTTTCATAGAGAACCTGAAACGGCCTTTGCCAGAAATTTTGTCGCACCCTGAATAAATGGCTAGTTCTTGGCCACACTCTCACACAACAGGTATCATCATCGTAGCAACGGTGAAGCATTTTAAAAACCTGACGAAGTTCTTATGAATTGTTCTATTGGATTTGTTTTATTCAACTCCGAGGGGAGTGCTAGAAGGTCGAATCGAAGTGAAATTCCATTTTGTTCGACACTGTCAACTACTCTTTGACACGAGAAGAGATTGATTTCTCTATCTAACCAGCAGCAGTTCTCGACTACCATCCCTTTTTCGCAAACCATAACACTATTCACGAATAGTGCAATGCAATTCGGGTGACAAATTATTAACTCCTCGATGAGTTTCAACTGAAGGTCCTTCTAAACTAAGCACAAGATAACGCAGTATAAAAACAGATTCATTAAAAATATTGGATAGCATATGAAAACAGTCTTTACAAGGAACTTTCACGACAGACAGAGCCTGAGCAAGCATTCAGTAATTTATACATAGCGAAAGGTAATGATCATGAGGAGACATACGATGAATATCCGTATAGCGCTAGCATTAGCCGAAATCTCTATGTACAACGTAAACGCAAGTGAATATCGAACGATTCTCACAAGCATTTTAGATTTCGTTGTCGGACCTTGTTGATTAATTCATCGAAGTTTTTCTCAGTATAACTATGCTGTGGATCCTTTGCTACAGCTTCCAACGTATAGTGGTTGATCGTCACAGCGTTCTCAACGTGACCCTAAAATGTTCCAGATGAGGAATGAAATCGAGAACATGAATTTACTTCTTGTCATTAAAAAACAATCATTCCGAAACATGGGAGGCCATTTTTTTTNTTTTTTTTCGGAATGAAGTTTGAGTTTTTCGAGGCGAGCTCAGATGGAATCCACACAAAAGGGAATATCGGCCTTCAGCGAGCTTCGCTCTAGTTTTGGAAGAACCTACTGAAGCCTCCTCCAAAGGAACACATAGGAGCCAGACAGTAAGCTCGTTCTATAAAGTTTTGCATTTTACTAAAAATGGATGAATTCGAAGAGGAGTCTTAGAAAGCGACTGATCAGAGGTGTCTAATTACGAGAATCACTGAAACTGATCACAAAAAGCCATGACTGGTACTTTTCTTGCAGAGTTTAAATCCATTCCATCGACTTTCTTGTTGAACTCCCTTGCTCAAAACAAGCTTAACAATTCATTAATGAAAACAGTTTGATCGGAATTATGGTCAATACAGTAATCTGATAGGGCGTTTCAAGATACTATTAGTAATAACTATTAGTATAATAGTTATAATTGGTAGAAGGTATAAGGAATGTTTTCAACGAGACTCTCACCACAACGCTCGGGAAATCTAACATACCGTATAAGACACGGAGTAAATTTCATATCCCATCGCAGTGGCTTCTTTAGCCATCGCCTCTGGATCAGGTCCTTTATTGCTCCAGCCGTCAGTGAACACCACCATTACCTACAAATCGATGAGTTCAAGTGATCAATAGCGAAATGGAATAATTATGAGATGTATACCTTTGTAGCGATTCCTGGTCTGGCTCCTTCCCTTTTCTGAGCTTGTTTAGCAGCTTCTCTGATTGCCTCACCTGGAAACCCTCGATCAGCACTTTTATACGCATGCGCTCATTCATTCCAACAAGAATTCCTTACGAATAAAAAAACAAACCGAGGTGAGGCAGTGCCGAAGGCAACTTTACCATAAAGATGGTCAAGGGATCAAATTCCCCACCAAGATTCTATTGGACCAACCATACATCAACCCCACCAGGGTCAGTTGATAGGTACCACTCTTGCCAGGTGAAGCAAAGGCCTTGTCTCCATGTGTGGCTGGTTCGCACATTTTCTTTTATTAGCTAACATTCACGCGCCACTACGATTCTATGTAATAGAAAACCTTCTCTTTCACAATAGAATCCGGCAGCGCGAAAGTTTAACGCTTTTTGTTTGAACAAAATTGTATGCAGCAATTGGACTACGTTACTAAATTCTGTTGAGCCGCCAACAGAGTTCAGTGACATAGTTCAATTGCTTTCGCTCGGGAACATCGAGAGGGGGTGGGAATGACTGTTCTCAATATGAATTTCGTTTCAGTGCCTCCATTTCTTCTTTCTTGAAAGTCCTCGGAACAAAAGCTTAGATACACTTGTGCCTTATTCCTTCACTGAAGGAATACATAGTTAAGAGGGTCGTTGTAGCTAGTCGACCTGAACGGTGGTGTTGGACAGAACAGGTTTTCCACCGCAATACCCCCAGCCGTTGATAACGTCATAATGCCCCCGACCTATACCATTTTCGTAGTGCCACACTATTCTCGATTAGGAGAAACTTGATTTCCTCTGTTATCGGTTGATGTCCTTCGAACAAAAGGACAAGGGCAATTAAAATGACAAACATCAGCGAAGGGCGTCAGATAGTAAGGGTGAAATAGAATAGAGGCTAACCCGAATGATAGATTTCGTCAGATAGATGAAAAAATCACGTGAAAACGAAGGGAACAAAGCGGTCAAGTGCAAGCATCAAAGATCTGCTTGCAGCGATATCAAGAAATCGGATTTTTGTGGGAATCACCTATGGCAGTCGTGCCTCCACGGCTTTCCAATTCACCGATAGCTTTTATAACCTCCTCCTTAGACTTGTATCGTTTCAAATTGAACTTTGTCCTGGTCCGACCGACATTGGCAAAGGTCACGACTGCTACCTGCAATGGTCACGAATCCATTTAAAATGAGTTAATCTAGGAATCGTATCCACAAACCTGAGTATGGTAAGGGCTGATTCGGAGGGAACCAACTAGCCTTTGAGACATTTCCTTATAAAATTTGTATACAGGATCGGTTGTTGTGGAGAAATCGAGCACAAGTACCAGATCCATTTCACATCCTAGGGAAGATATAGTTCAGAGGTAATCAGTTAATTCCGAAGTAAATTGTCACCAGTGATTGGATTAGTGGTGGTGGTTGTAGTCGTTGTGGTTGTGGTGGTAGTCGTAGTGGTGGTTGTTGTCGTGCGGCACTTCTCCTGTAAGTTCATGAGCTTTTTCACATGTGAGATATCAGAAGCTCCCGATCCCCGCACCCACTGCAATCACAACGCCAAATTCGTGTCTTCCCAACATATACGTTAAATCATTGAGGAGGAACCATGAATGAAGCCCAATTGGATTGGTGCGCCTCACGAACACCAGCTTACCTGCGCTTGCCGGAGCAGCCGTCTGGTGATGTCTGTGGCGAGATCGCGACCACGATGAAGTACTATATGGTTAATATTGCCAGTTATGTCCATCAGCTCTCGCCTGAAAGTCGTCGAATAGGCAAACTGCCGCGGGTGCATGAATATTTTTAGAAATCCGGCCATTCACTAAACCGCTTCTAAATATTTGAACTTTGCAAAGAACATCTCTAGTTGAGGTCATTCACAGAAAGGGAAGAATACCTCATTTTTTACATGTGGGTTGACGGAGGATTTACCTATACCTTCATTACGGCTGATGATCAATAATAAGGAGGTGATCATTTTTGAAGAGATCAAGTGATATCAAATACTATACCACATTACAGGGAATAGGGAATAACTATCCATAAACTACCGAAAACCATCTTGGCTACCTATCGTACCATACTAATTCTGCCGGAGGTACCTGTTCCAAATATTTGAGACGATAAATGCGAAAAAGAGATGTTATCCTATTTATATTTCGAAATGAAAGCGAGATTCAAGTTGCTCATATTTAGAGTGTAGGACGGAGGTGGTGTGGTGGAAAGTGGCGCGCTTCACACACGAGCATGGTTCCGGGTTCGAAATCCTGGATCGATATCCTTCTGGCCGAGCCTTCTATTCCTCCGAGGTCGGTTACTTTACTTGATTCGACTGGGACGATAAAAGCACAGACTTGTACATTTGCAAGTCATTGTATAGGCCATATACGATACAATACGCCACTATGGTCCTGAATAGAAGTCGTATGCGTAGGCACATACCTGAGACGGGAATGATTATGTCCCAATGTTTATCCTTTAGGCTTTATCCTTAGATATATAGATTTCCGGATGGTCACGTTCGAAGTCGAATAGCTAGCTAGAGAAGAAAGTTCCCAAGGAGTATACATACATGATTCCCTCAATTCCGGGAGTGAGGTTATAGTTCAATTTTGAAAAAGATTGGATTCATGGATTTTGATCATTTTATGTGAACAAATAGGGCCCCTCACAACTAATCGCTCCACGGCAATCCGCCTTTGATTAGAATCACCTCGTTACATTTCTGTTTTTTCTCCTACTGCACGCTCCTAAATTCAGCACAGAATCTCAGGCATATCGATGTACATACACAAATTCATTCCTTTGGCAGGACAACTAGAAAATTGCATTTACTCGAATTTTATCAAACCATGTTTGTGACCAATATGGTTCTTGAAATAAATTATAAGCTAGAAATGCCGTAGTCATTGTATGCAACATCTCAAAACCAAACAGGAACATTTCCTGGAAGCTGTGGCGGCTGTCGGCCTTAGCCCACCTCATTCACGCAGGTTGACATCCCTACTGTAAGGTAGTAAGGTTTTCAGTAATGAGCATTCTGGATTCTTCAACTGACCCTACCATGTGAATTCAGTAGTAGAGGAACTCTAGCTAGTGAAGGGCTCGTGTGGGACTCGATGGCGTCTGCAATTGGTATGCGAGTTCCCAATCCCAGGATCTTCTTATTCGATCACAAACGGCTTACATTGAAATGGATTTTTGCAAAACTCATAACTGCCCCGTACTATTCCTCTGAATCGCTCCGTTTTGGAAAAAGGGCACACACAGTATCATGACCATGTTTTGACACCTGCCAGAATTTCATGCCTCTAAGTACAAAAATACAGTCGCCTGGTTTTCCATATAAATTTCCTTGCAATCCGGCCCTCTAGACTACATTATAAAAGCCGCAAACTACCGTATGCACTATTTCGAGACCTAACCCGAAGTTTTCATGATCATAGAACATTTCCTTGAAAGAGTTGCTAAACAGCAAGAGGATTTCTAAGACATGTGATGCTTGTCAAGTGCTGTCTGGTAAAAGGCGATGATCAAAAACTCCCAAGAAAAGGTGTCTACGCCAGGTTTGCTCTAGCTTGATTCATATACTTGACAGCTATGAACTTGCAGAAAAGCAAATGAGCTCCAAGCATACCAGCGAAACAGAGCTCTTCATTTTATTAACGTTCTAACAACTTTGTCTACTTATGTCAATTAAAGACGAGCAAAGATGAGTCCTATCGCGTCGAATTTGACGACGGCTTTGTAAATAGGGGTGCAGCGAATCAACAGTTCTCATTCACGTACGATATAATTAGTTTAATGCAAAAAAAANAAAAAAAATGAATATATATCTCACAAGGATGGTGAATTTGAGAAAACAGACTGGCCCACATTTCCCAGACTACCTTGACTACCTTCGTTTTAACTTTGCTTTATTTGTACTCGGACATGATCATCTTGTAACATATTTGCCTTTGTTATCTACAACATACATACTACAACATACTGCCAGTGCTAGGTTGGTTGTTCGACATCTGACCCTTGGAATTCATTGACTTCTGGTCAAAGGAGATAAGGTAGATTCGAAGTTAGTCTGTGCTGGGACGTGATTTTTATATAGGAAGTAGCCTAAGAGCGGAGCGTGTAGTAACCTAAAGATCGGAAGGTGTAGTAATTCGTCGGAGCAAAGTTAGGTCTATAAGGAAAGACGATGAAGAAATGGCCAACCAAGACTCTCTCTTTTTTTCCGGCTTTCTTTACCAATCTGCGGTAAGTGCTTTTTGCAAGACAATATGTGGTCAAGTGCTTTTTGCAAGACAATATGCGTTCAAGTGTTTTTTGCAAGAGAATGAACTCGATCTAGTTCTCCTTTCAACTTGCCCACCATGCTGTCGGGCCGCACGGTACATTTTGCATTAAGTGGAGCACTGCTATAAAGAGTTACTAGCGAGCAGTTCCTCTTGTAACCCACCAACGCACATAAGAACCCCTTTTGGATGATGGTCGACTTTTGACAATTGAGATTCGAGATGGTGGCGAATAAGAAGCTGTCGCTAGTAACTCTGGTCTGGTAACAAACCATTTCTTGTCGCCAATATCCATGTTGGATAGACAGTCGAAGGTTCGATGAGAAGTAGAAGGGAACATCGCCATATTAGAAAATATAATAACGTGTCAGCGCTCACTACATGTGTGACCCAAGCACCACACTTGAAGATTTTTCTCATTCAAGAAGCAGGTCATTATTGTCGAGTTACCGTGCCTTAAGCTCTCTACCAAACCGGTTATTGCCCAGGGATGCTGTTCAACAAACCGCGAAAGTACCGAAATCGAAGATTAGTGTACGGCCACTGGGTGTGGATCTCTTTCAAAGGAAAATATGACTATTCCAATCGAGTACACCACTCAATAATTGTTCTTTGTTTGAATATGCATTAACCCATGATCTGATCGATTTTTCAAATGGTGCGAGGATCGAACAGTTTCACGGGATAGTTCTAAAGTATGGAAGCTAAGGGAGGGTATGAGTGGCGTACTATCTCACACGCGAGGTCACGGGTTCGAATCCCGGATGGCCATCCGCGCAGGCCATGCGACTCTTCATTTGCCCAGGTTCAGTGAATTGGTACGAGACTCCTCTGGAAGTATGAAGCAGTGACTTTACATCGGCTCCCCAGGCCACCGTAAGTCATTGTATAGACCACAAGCATTCAATACGCTGCTACGTTTCTAAACATCAGTCGGAGCGGGGACGCATCCCTCAGACTGGATTGTTCAACGTCCCAAAACTTTATCTATCGTCCTTTGTGCTTTAAACGAACTAAGATCACAAAACTTAAGCCTAGGAGCCTGGGTAGGACCGATCCCGAGATTGGCGGGCCACGAAAGTTGAAGAAAGCTCATCAGGCAAGTGGTGAAAATCCAGTGCAGTTCATGTCACGATATACCCCGAGTATCAAATCAGATAACTAATGTAGCGATCCGGATTGTTCAACTGTCACTATTCTGTATTGAAAACATTGAAGCACTGATAAACTGAATCCCGGTGGTCCTCGCCAATGAACTATTGAACGCTTTTTAAGTTTCAGGGCCGTGTATTGGTACAGGTTGTGGTAGTCTCCTAGAGATGGAACTCGTTCGGAAGTAAAAAACACTGAATTGCCCGAAAACTGTAGAAGAATGAGAAAATGTTGGTCTTTTGGTGCCGATAAACTCCGTTTTTGACGATGTGTGATGGCCAGCCGATGTAAAGTCACTCATCTTGTCAACTCAGACCAATCTATAATAGTACCGATAATCGGACTCGAAAGGGTGGAAAGCTTATGGGAGGCTTAGAAGGCTTAGAGCTTGGTTGGTCTGGGAGAGTATCGACCTGGTTTGCGATATGGCGCCATTTTGCTCTATTCTATAATACTTTTGGCTTCTGATGGATTACGTACGCATCCAAAAAACACAAGTCATGGCGTGGTCGCATTTCAAAGCGTATTTGATAATCCCAGAAACTATGTGCCCTCTCACTGGTTCGTCGTTTGGTTGCGTACGTAAACTCGTGCTCATGTGAAAAACAGAATAGATCATCAGACGTATCATATGGGAGGATGGGAAGTACAAAAATGAAGTGGTTCAATCCATTTGCCATATTCTTGCGGACATCCGGAGGGCAAGCAAAGACTACTTAGATTGTGTCATCCGCGACGCCTCCTTTTCGACAATAACATTCTAGCCGATATATGCAACAGAAATCGGATACTATTGCAGCAAAATTGCTGAGCGCCTCTTAGTGAACTTCGTAAAGAGAAAGCCTTTTGTTAGCCTATTGCTGTAAAATATTGACGAGGTAAAGGGTCAACTCTTGCTGGCTGCTGGTAGTTTGTTCGAACGAAGGTAAGAGGGCAGGGCTGACCAACTATTACAAGTTGGCTAAAATTTCAGTTGCCTCAAGATTACCCCATTTAGAATCAAAATTAACGAACTTATCAACTTTTTCCGGATCTCCAGTGGCAGCCGCGAACACCCATGTGTTCGGCATGCGCTGTATTTGCTGTCCCGGTCCCTTAGGATCGTCTGCAGACCTATAATATAAACTGACACTCATGAACAAGCGGTTAGTTTTCTTTCCTGAGTAGTTGACTTTCTCAGTCAAACAACAAACAACTCTGTTTATCATACCTTCCATCTGTAACAACCAAAACAAGTGTTGGAATGCTCACATTCCGTTGATTCAGCAACTCAATTCCAACTTCGAGAGCCTGGAAATTAGTAATTCATCGCAGGCTCTATGAAAAAAGAATAAGAACAGTGTGAGAGGCGACTTTTTTTGTATTTGTTGTTCCTCCGATTGCTCGTAAGTCATTTGTGATCCTCACGAACTCTTCGTTAGTTTTGGCAAAGTTCCATGGATAAATCTCTCGACGATAATTCAGACCAGAATAAACAATCATAGCCACCTGAAAGGTGAAGAGAGTACAAGGTCCCTCAAGAAATTAATCGAATTCTTAGAATTGACTTACCCGATGAGTACGTGGCCCAATCTGAAGCTCCTCAGATACATCTGTGACGAATTTTCGGCTTTTATTGAAGCCACCTTTGACTGAATCTGATCTGAAAAAGAACAAACTCTTGCAGAAAATTCTGCGTAGAAGCAGAAAACTGTAATCCACCTGTCGAGGACAATGAGCACGTTCAGCTCACATGCCACTGGGAAGAGTGGAGTGGTCTGTGAATATACTATCGCTAACAGAGCCACAAATAATATCTGAAAACAAAGTGCTCATAATCACTCCACCATTTAGCTNTATGTACACCTCTATAAAGCCAATCTCTGATTAGGAGCCAGTATCCAAGGAAGATAGTAAAAGCAGTAGATCCAGATTTCGCTGTTGATGTCGCAATGGAACTGGTTTGTTTATGGTCTTTGGAGAGCTCATTATTCAATCGAAATAAAGGTAAACAGTCCCAAAACAAAATCAAGGTCTAAGGAAAAAAATCAGTCTCACCGTGTCTTGGACAAACCGCTGTCGTAGCTGCATGGTCGACGAAGAAAGAACTACACGACCCGCCCCTGACTCGCGGGCACACCCTTCAGGCCAGCTTTACAAAGTTTTCATTCTTGTGTCATGACCCACCTTCCAGAGAAACAACTTAACAACTTCACTGTTTGATAATGACTTGAGTGTAATGGCTTCGCTCGATGCCAATCGAAAAGGTGCCTATTATGCGACGAAATTTCCTGAGGTTTGAAAATAAAGAGCTGCCTTTATGTCGTAGACCAAGGTTGGTCTAAGACCACCATTCTAAGACCACCAAGGCTTAACCCATTGGCGACCGCGCCTTTTATACTGCCTTTAAATTAACTTTTAATTCTCTCGTAACTGTACCTGGAAATGAATGATTTCTCGACCACAATGCCTCAAGATTCTCTAGAAGGCTGTGAGCTCAGCTGATACTCGAAAACATGAAAAATTATAAGAACACATGACAAATAATATAAATACTACAGGGACACGATATGGTGTGGCCCGCCGGCGGGCCACGCGGTCGTCAATGGGTTAACAGTTTATTGGAGCGACCTGTCTGTCAGCTTAATAGCTAGTGCGAGGCAGAATGGTCTTTTATTTTCGATAGATTGCTCAAAAAGAAAGGCCCATATTCCATCATTTTAGGTAGTGAAGGTGCCATAGTATTGCACAAGGATGTGGTTTTTGATGCTACTCCTTCTTTTGAAAGTGCGATCTTCGAAACTCTAGATTAGTGCATGTAGTACGCACTCATAAATCCACTAATGATCAAAAATCGGCAGTTGAACTAATGATCCAAAGTAATAATTCTTGAAAAGAATGTGCACCAAAGCGTGTGGTGTAATGCGCTGAATTGGGGCGCTCTTGTTACAATACCTTTGTAATAAGCGCGGCGTTGACCGCACATGATATCTTAGGCAGACTTCGTACTGAATTGTTTTGATTATTTTACCAAATGTGTCTAACGATCTAGTGATTAATATGACTCTCTGGCTCAAATTGATTCTCACCTTATGGCGATATCGATCTCACTATACTGGACTGGGGATGTAAGTTACCAATCACTATCCTGAGAGCTCTCTTCCAAAGTTCATACAGCTACTCTCACTCATTCGTTGCCTTCGGTTAGGGTGTCAGCAACGAAAGTGCTAAGTGATGGAGTCGAAGAGAGTGAGACTCCATCACATGGAGAGACTGGCTCTCTTCTAAAGTAGGGTGTGGTCGTCCATTTAGAACAACATTATGCGATCAGCATGTTAGTCTGATACTGTTTCTTGAGTAACAATCAGGATTTGGTCAAAAAGTCGGTTCAAGATTATAAACTACTTCTTTACAACGTAAAACTTTAATAGACTACTGCGGCCGAAGCATTACAAAAGCAATAAGGAACCATTTCGCGGTCCTATTGTAAGAGGGTGAGCTTGACTCATGTTTTCTTCTCAGAAAACAGGGAAGTTTCTCCAAAATCTCAGAACAAGAACAACGCTGACAGAAGCGGTTTATTTCTGAAAGCGAAACGCTTTCCATCCATAACGATAACGTCACACATTACTAACGCATTCGTCAATCACCTTGTTCGGTCGCGCCCCATCGTTTCGGTAAACAAGATGGACTCAGCACTTGTAATGAGGACACTAAGTTCAAAATACGAGGAGGTGAAAATTTCATAGAAAGGCAATTACATGTGAAGGCGATTTGGATTGCCAGATCAGACTTTAAATTTTTCCAAAGAATTCGTATTTTCGTGACAATGACTCCTCTCCATTTCTTGACCATTGTATTTCTGGTGTTCCGGTGTGGAATATAGATTAGGTTGATGCATAATTATTACGGATTTTTTTCCACAAATCTTACTTTAGCAAACGATAGAATTGTTTAGCAAAGGCATGTTCAGATAATATGAACCATCTATGTCAAGCTCTGCTTCCCATTTTCTAGGCAGTCGGGTCCCACAGTCGAAGGAGTTCCGATTCTTTGAGGCTATCCACGCCTTGACATTGACCACCAACTCATCCATTTCGTCGTAAGTTCCGTTCGCTAGCCAATATTCCAACGGGCGTGATAATCTACAGAAGTTCATTTTGGTGAATAAGGGAGCTTGATGTAGGAGCAGATTGCATTCCTTACATGGCTTTGGCTGACTGTTCCATAGCCAGAAAGTTCGTTGAGATCACTATATGGCTGTGCCATCTCTCAACCTTTCTCATAGTGATAGAGCATAATGCGGCGGATAGGAAGATGACCCTCTAGACACATTTCTGTTAAGGGAGTCGAGAAGATTGTATCATTGTATCTATGAAAATCGCGAGTTCGATATTCAAATTAAATTGAGGGAAAAGAAGCGAAAAATCCGCAATGATTATGCATCAGCCTGTTAGGGGGAGATAGGACTGCAAACATCGCGTATGACATTTACTATTTAGAAAATTATCTTCAGCATTGTATCGTTCCATGAGCAGACCCACATGATGACGAAGGAGCGGAGAAGTAAGCACAATAAGGGCCTACATAATTTTTGAAAGGCCCCCACCAAAATATACCGATTATTACTACATGTAATCTTTCCTTCTGTGAGCTACTTAGAGAAGCGTTTCCGAAAAGCGCAAATCCTCGCAGTGCTCACAAAATGGCTTGTCAACCGAATCTTTCCTTCGGTTTCATTTCTGTGAAATAGTAGTTAGTTTTATATCCTCTTTGACAGAACCATAATTTCCACCAGAAAGTGATCCTGTAATATCATAAAACATTTGCTGATGAGAACTCTTCGAGATGTACTTCGCCGAGCCATTAATATTGTAACACTATTGGTTTTAAATTGGGCCGCTCAAGTTCATTGAACAGATAACTTCCAAATTTCTTAAGCGCATGCCATACAAGAAATTTTATGCCACAAGCCATGTTTTCTGAAAGTTTTGCTTCAGTGATCCCCACGAGATAGCCTGGTAATGAAAAATCGCTGAGCTTGGCGTCCAACTTGACAGTCATTAAGCACTTTCCCATTATACTCTTTATCAGCTGCAAGAAATCTTGTTCTGGAAACGTGATTTCGCTTTTTTCTTCGCTGTGAATCGGTTCAGAAGGAAGTTTTTTTAAAGTTTAGTATAAGCGCAGCTTTACAAGCTTGGTGATAGTGCTAGTAGGGGCCTTATATTGAAGTGTCTTGGTTCTAAGGTTTGATCATAAGTTCGCAGGCTATTTTGTCCTCCATGATTGATATTATACCTCAACATCAAGAACCTGTCCAATTTTGCGTCACTACTCATTTATATCTGAGACGGTAGACGTGGAATCCAGGAACGATCCAGGATCAAAGTAGGCGTTCTGCACGAATTCGAATTAGAAATGATCCAAAATAAGCGTTTCCTTTATTGTGCGGCACTAAATATGTATAAGGACGTGATATACTGAGAAGAGTGACCACCCCTTGTTTCCTTATCGAACCGAATTGCATGACTGTAAAGACGTAAAGCCCGATTCCTTAAATCGAATGCTGTGCAACAATATGCAAACCACCTTAGGCGAGAACTTTGTTTCGTTCTCATTTTCTGCCTTCCCTGATCAAACACCTAAGTCCGGAGCCACAACATGTCATCCATAAATCAGCACAGGGAGTGCGTGAAAGGTGCACGAGTGGATAATGGTGTACCACACTGGCGTCGATCAACGCCAGAAATAGTGTCGAAATCTTTGGCTGGTGGGTCTAGCACTTTCCGGTCCTCGGTCCCCATGCATGGTGCGCCAATCACGTGTATCGCACGCTATCGTCGCGGACCTCGGAGTTCGGCCATGGAATCATGTAAGGAAACTGAAAAAACAATATTGCATCAGTGTAATTTGGTTGGTGATGAAACAAACGGGATTATTTCACCAAAATGTGTCGCATACTAACTTTGAAGGCCACGGAACGGTGGAAGCGCTTATGATAAATCAAGTACGCCATGAATTAAATTAATTAATTGAATGAAATAAGGACACTCTTCACAACGTTGTACGGAAACTTTTCCAAGATTTTCTCAGTCCATAGTGCGTCCTGTATGGCGCGAATATCTTGACCTGCCGAAACCATCTGGTTAATCAGCATTCTGATTTTATCATAAACTGCTGCGCAGCTCGCTCCTGAGTTGTTTGCTGCTCGCATATGTATCAATTTTTGGACGATTTTGGCCCTGTTTGTTGGCTTATTGCCGAATTTCTTCTTTAGCTCTTCGGCCATCCACTTACAGTTCTGTGGAATGAGTTGTATTCCTCTAATTGCTGTCTCGGCTCTCCCTCTTAGGGAATCTTTCAGTGGTAACATTTTCTCTACTGTATTCAGCACCTTGTTTTT
>UZAF01016115.1:153715-169368 GCA_900617895.1 Haemonchus placei | reverse complement strand
ACCTTCCTCCTACGCCACCGGAAACCGCACGATAATTTGGCACGTTGGGTCGTGGAACTACAAAGCTATGATATCTCTATCGAGTACCAGAAAGGTTCTTCGAACGTCATAGCCGATTACCTCAGTAGGAATGCATCACCTAGCAATCAGTTTCAGGATAACACCCCAGAAGGTGACGATATCATTGAGTTTCCACGGTGTTTTTTCCATCATGCACGAACCGAGGACCCCGCCGTTGTGATTTCTAACACACAGTTAGCCACCCCACAATTTATCCGCCCGTACGACGCCCTACTGGCACAGAAGAAAGACCCCCTCTGCAGTTCAATAATGCACTTCCTCGATACAGGTAAATTCCCTGACAATATATCGACAGAACTTAAAGAACTGAGCCTGGAATGGTTTGATAAGTGCTTTCTCAAGTCTAACGGCTGTTTATATTACTCTCCCTCCCCGGCAGGTATAAGCAACTATCGTCGATCAATGGTTTTCGTCCCTTCCGCCTTGCGCGAACCTATATGTGTAGCTCTCCATAACAGCCCTATAACTGGTGAACGCTTTGGTTGGAAAAAGACACTGGCAAAAATTTCTTGACGGTTTTTCTGGCCTTCTATGAGGGACGACGTCTACAAGTTTGTACGCTCTTGCAATCCCTGTCAGCGAAAACGTCCCCATCCGCTGTCCCGCGAACGCCTCCTTCCTGTGTTGATTAACGCTATTTTCAGCAAGGTCTACCACGTAACAAATATATAGTGTGCCTCATCGACCATTTTAGCAAATTTGTTATTGCTCCAGCGGTACAGGATTGCACCGCGATTACCGTAGCGCATTCCATCATGTCCCAGTGTTTCCTAGTCTTCGGTGCCACGACAGAACTCGTCTCGGATAACGCGTCCTACCTGAAGGGCGATTTGCTCTCGGAGCTGGGACGCCTTTTCCAAATCGACCGTTACTTCACGACCCCTTACCACCACGGGGGTAACGGCGCTTGTGAGCGAATGTTCCAGTCCATGCTGCGAACTTACATTGACGCCACGCAGTCCGACTGGGATTTATTTTTGCCATCTTGCACTCTCGCCTAGAACACCTCGATTCATAGTAGCACTAATGAATCCCCGTTTTTCCTCATGTTCGGACGCGACGCCGTCTTGAACATCGATTGGCTCATACGACATCATCAGGAAGGCCACATTTCGAACGATTCGGACGCTAGCATTTATAAAGAATCTCTAGTGCAAACACTTCACGGGTGTATCTTCGTGGTTTTACACCCAAACCAGGACTGTCGGCAAAACTTTGCTATCCATGGATTGGGCAATTCCGAGTCATTTCGATAGATCACCCGCATGTCACTATAGTTAGTATAACAGCTCCGCAGTCCTCGCCTCGGAGGGTTCACCTCAACCAGGTCAAAAAATGTTACACCCTTTCCGGACCAGTGTTTACCACCCCATGGCTACCCCAACAGGAGGCGCTTAGCACAGCAAACGCTCCCCCAGTTGAGGTAGTCGGTTACATAAAGAAGGACGATCACGAAAAGAGTTCCACTTCTTCTTCATCTACTCCGTCACATAAATATAATTCGCGTTTCAGGGCCCGTATGGCTTCACTGTGAGGACGGCCAGCACATCCGCGGACTTCTCGCCACAGTTTTTTTCCTTTTTTTTATCTCTCGGCTTTCTTCATCTGTTTTCTCTTCCTTCGTTATACTTTTTTTCGCGTACTTACATTGCAATAATTTCTTCCTCACACGCTTCTACGCTTCAACTTTCATCACGATTTTCCTATATTTCGTGTACTCACTCACACACTGTTCCTTTTACTCGAACTATTTCGTGTCGCGTTATTTAATCCCATCTATTGCCCTCATACTGCACTACGCCTTACTCTTGCAGATAGAGCCACGTCATGGCCAGCGAAGAAGGAGAGATAGAGATGGGCACCTCCTCCAGTCCTCCTTCACAGGCTCAAGTTCCTACGAGCGTCAAACAAGAGCAAGACAACGGATACCCGCAGGTGTGGGGCCACAGAAGTCGAGTCGTTCGCAATCGCATAGCGCAACTTCTTCAGACTTCAGTAGGGATTACGCCATCTAGTATCTCCCACGTCCCACTTGCTACTTCTTTCCTTCCAGGCAAACCTAACATCACTCTCCCCATCCAGGCTGGTGCCCCATCCTCTGACTCCCGTGACACGAAGGGATCTACTGCCATACAGCCTTCGTCATCGCACGCCGCGGCGCGCCGTCAGTTTCACGGCGGTGAGTATGAGTAACTCCTACGATTTTCATTCCCTTGATAGAGCCACTCTTCCAGATGTCGCACGGGCTTCTGCCCTCGGTACTGACTCTCGTCGTCCTTCATATTCGGGTGAGCAGTCTCCCGATTTAGATCGCAGTGTGTTTTCACCGATTCAATCTCCAATTCCAGATTGGACAACGACCGAGCTACGCCAACTAAGTATCAGTGGACACGCAGAAACTCCATCTACCTCTCAGCCCGCATCTTCGAGTACGGCGTCGGTGCCTTCAAAGCGACCTAGGACAGAGCAACCCAGGCAGGCTCCAGCAGTAGGAATTCAGCCACATCCAGCACGACCATCACAGCTCGAGTATACTCCTCAGGGCTACGAGAACGAATTCTCTCACCTCCATCCATGGGGCAGACACTTAGAGCCACGTCCTTCCTTTCCTCATCTGTCCGAGAACGACGTCACCACGCAGCTCCCACTTCATGTTTATCGTCACATTCCCAACAGCGGCTACCTTGGAGGTCGATTCGTACGTTCTCTTTTTCCTCGACGTTTTCAAGGAATACCATCACTCTCCAACCCTCTACCCATCATGGATATCACTCGGTTATCGGATATCATCGCGTTTCGACAGCATGCTTGCCAATTACTGGACCAACTGTTGGATGACCAATGTAATGAAGACAACGACGACACTCAGTCACTGCCGAAGACCCCTCCCGGATCCGCTTCATCGTGCGCGTGTCCGCCGATGCGAGATGAAGTTCGACCAGTGCTATACCAGGTCGTCGCGAGGAACTACGGCCAGGGAGTACTTCTCGAAGCTAAAGATTTCTTCATTAATGGCCCCGATCACCGCGAGCTTTTGTGTATTCCGTCAACGCAGGGTTCTGTCAACGTTTCAAGCTGGACCAAAGGATTTGACAGGTCTTTGATGTCGGTGAAAGATTTTGTATGGGTTCAATCGCTACGTCCCACGCCCGCCGTCCTACGCAGCCCGGACCGATCTGCCATGCTCCGTCGTGCTAGACTTCCACGATCTACCATACTAGATACGGGCACGCCATATTTCTTCAGAGTTCACGAATTTATGCTGGTGCCACCACCCTCCGCACCTCGTTTCATCTTCGGGTACGTCTTATCGCTTATGCACTCTGGACGGACTGGCGAGGTTCGCAACATACGCGCAGCATTCGAAGGAAGTCGCGATGCTCTTCAAATTCCGCAATCGAACTGCAATTTCCGCCTTTCGGAAGCCCGCCGTGACGAGCTTCTTCGAGCGGAACGCGGCTCAACGTGTCCACAGCCATTCGATTCGCGCATTCTCCAGTATCTCGTGAGGCTCAGTGGTTCTTGGTTATTGCGGTACGACCTATTCTCCCCGCACATCCGACCGAGGGGATCATGCCATTGTCCGAATCACGCCTCTCGCCTGACGACGAAACATTTATCGACGACCGCACATCATCCTTTACCAACTACATCAACCATCCACGTTCCTCTCGTCGTCGAAATTGTTCAGCGTCGCCTGCGCAGCATTATCGGCAACCAACTTCACCTTCGATGACAAGCAGACTCACCACCTCTCTGCCGTTGTGCCCAGCCTAGAAGCCTATCCGGTTCGCTTGCAGGTGCGAATACCACGTATGATAACGACCAGTGGATGGACACGGAGACGACCTGCTCAGGTGTGGATCGTTAATTCTCGAACTGTGGCCCGCACGACAATCGCTCATTCGGAACATTTCTTTGGGACCAGGACACTCCATGCAGAACTCCACGCGAGACCGTCACCACATCTACCACTCTTGCGCGCTATGGACAGGTTCGGTAGGGTCCTGCACGGCATAAGTTCTGTGGACATTTGTGTGACTTTGGATCGACCCACCGCTGGCACGGACCCCGTTTTCGAACTTTTAGCTGAAGAACGGCTGTTCGCGGATTTGCACTCTTCGATACGCTGTCAAGCCAACACTATCCTCGATTGGGTTTACGGAACAGCATGCCCTCCTCGGACTTTAGCCATAGAGGACGCTGACCCTACGGATTCTCCATCGTCGGTGCGCTTTCGCGGCTCCCGCCTCCACCTTCGCAACGACCAACGCCGAGCTGTAAACATGGGACTCGCTGGTCTCCCGCTCCTCGCCATTCAAGCCGCTTACGGTTCAGGCAAGACCGTGACTGGAGCTTTCCTCGCGGCTTTACTAGCCGAACGTCAGTCATTCGTCATCGTGACGGCCACGACAAACGTGGCTTGTGCCCAATTTACCGATCCTCGAACATCTATCCTACGCCTGGACGACTATAGCCACCTCGCGGTCCTCCGCTTTGTAGCTGACTCTGCTTTGGCCGATGGAGTACCCACCACAAAGGTCGACCTGCACACCGTTCTAAAAACTCTTACTGATCTATACAGCGATCGAATGCAGGAAAGGGAAAGGGAAAGATGCCAGCACTACATCAAACGACGACGGCTTTTGGAAATCTTACTCTTCCATCACGACGCTTGTCTACACCTGTCAGACGAGGATAGGGAGATGTGACGCCATTGCCGTTGTGACGTTTTATAAGGCTCAGCAACAACTGCTATTCAACTACGCGACTCAGCACGGAGTAGCCCTACACACGGTGGACTCTGTACAGGGCCGCGAAATGGACATTGTCATCGTCCTTACTTCTCGCACGGACGTCACTTCGACTTCAGGAGACTTCTTGGATAACCCGAGACGAATGAAAAAATGAAAAAATGAATGTCGCACTAACGAGATGTCGTCACGGGCAATTCATTCTGGGATACGCTCGGACTCTACGCACACTCCGCAACTGGGGACGCTTGATCCAGTGGGTCGAGAACGCGCGCACAATTGTCAGCACAGCCAGTCTTCCTGACCTTTGCGATTAGACTCCAGTTCCCTATGGTGAGTATTTTTCATATTGTTCTGAACCTTTCTTTTTTTCTACTTCTCTCTTTTTCTTTTCTACTTTTTGCTTCCACGTCTGCTCCCCACGTTACTTACGTCCGAGGACGGCGTGTTTGTGGTAAGGGGAGGTGTAAGGGTCTAGCGGGGTACGGTAATGGGTTCAGTAAGATCGATGTTGGGAGCAGGCGGCAGCCGATGGAATTCCTAGATGAAAGCACTGATTACAGGCTGCGCGGAGAACGAGGCGATGCGCTGGTATTCGTGGCAGACGACAGAACGAGGAACGGCGGCTCGCACCCATGGCCTCTGGTTCAGGACGTCTTCCGCTCCCGGCTGCTGCCCCGCCGAACGACTCCATGGACTGTACTCGACTGCTTATTCTTCTCTGTGTCTCACTTCCGCCTATTCGTTACTCTGTATTTACGACATGTAATTGTGCTATACTTGTTAATAAATCCTTATAAGTCATTCGCGTCCTCACACTAGATAAAAGCGATGCGTTGACCCTTCTGAGGGCGTGGTACCTACCCCTGCTAGTAACCACTTTTGTAACCCTATCAAAAGAGTCCTTATTGTTAAAGGGGTATGGCTCCCGTGTGTAAAGCAATAGTAAAAGACTTGTATGAAGGATAATATGTATGAAATTGAAAAAAAGGAAGAGGATTTTTTCAAAAATTAGGTGGACGGAAGAGATGAACACTATGTACTATATTATCCATTTCAGTTAAGCCCTGAAGACCCGTAAGGCACGTTTCTAAGAGAATGTAAATAAACGCGCACTACTTCAATGGGTACGCATATGTGCATTGGAGAATAAACAAAATGGAAGTATGACCGTCTTCTATCCCATTTTACCAAGATAATATTGGGGTAGGTGTTTAGATTTACACAATACATAGATGTTGTATATATAGCCTTGACATGATGTTTTACATTACTTTAATTTTCCTAGTGATGGAAAGACATCACCACTGTCATGGCCTACGAGTGCAGGGATCTATAAGGGCATAACCGCCATCCGAGGAAGAAGATAAATGTAATAAAGGAATCCACTAGATCTTGCTCGGAACGAATTTTGGAAATACTTTATGGCTAAGGGCCGAAAGAAATTGTTGGAATATAATAAACAGAACAAAATTCACATCGTAGTTATACGTGAAAGGACAATCAAAGACCAGGATAACCAAAATTTGGGGTAAATTTTCTTTGAAAACATGGCCTGCTATACATTATATGGCTTGTTATGTTAATATTAAATATGTTTTTAGATTACTAGTGAGGAGAAGAATAAGATTACTGTATATGGAAAGGAGAAAGACACCCCTAGAGATGTTTATGAAAAACGGAACGTCACCCATAGGAGGAAACTTGGTAAGCATGCTAACTACTAGTAACATAATTATTAAATGAAAACGAGTTAAGNCAATGAAGCCGGCGATGTTAGCGGTAAAGTTAAGTGTGGATTACCCGTATGGAATGGGAAGCCAATCGGAAGTCAACTAAGTGTCAAGAGCGAGAGGAGTTAATGTCTGGAAAATTGAAGCAAGGAATTATTATATTACCAAGACTGGCAGAGACGGATGAGCCAAATGTAAGTATAATTATAGCTCTTATATAAGTTGTGGGAAGAAGAATAACATAGTTCATTTGCAGACCGGTGCATCTCAGAAAGATAGTGAAGCTATAAGTTCTTCTCACAAGCGATATCTGAGTGAGGGCACAGGGCTTTGCCCACGAAGAACCTATAGTGTGACTATACTAAGGGACTGAAAAAATTGAAAAAAACCCGTTATCAAAGTTGTACAGGTGGAGTGTTTATATAAACACTGTCGAAATTTTTAAATTTGTTGTTATAACCGGACTGTTGTAAAAAAATTTTTTACAGATCAAAAGGCACCAATCGAATGTATTGAAAGTAATTAAATCTAAAAAAGGTAGGTATATAAGTTAAGCTACCTAGTGGTAGAAAGAGATCGGATAATACGGTAATTGAACTGTTATGTTAAGGTTGACGTCTATCGACGTTAGACGACCATGGATCGATACGAATAATAGTTGATTAAATGACAGTAAACTGTCGTGTAATCCATACCTTGGGGGCAGGTCCTTCAAGGAAATATGTGTAAGAATAGTTGTAAAAATCTTTATAATTAGCAGAAAGACATGAATTGCTAACTCTGTAAAAGGTGATAACACCCTATGGCGTCTTGTTTCCCTCGAGCTGTTATACGTATGGTGTTAGTTTATTATAGGTATATTAACAAAAATACCTTAATAAGAGGAAGTATAACAGAAAATCAAGCAATACCTGTGAAAACAAAACATATAAACGGTCCATATGAGTCTGTAAGTGCGTACAGACAAGGAAGATTGGGAGTTTGTTAAGGATGCAAGGTGAATTCTAGGATTTGCAAAATCAAGGTAAAAAAATATATTGCCCTGATTCCATAATCAACGTTGTTTTTGTTAACATTTTATACTTGCAATTCTGCTATAAGTTTGCAGAGCTATTAAACTTAGTTTTTGCAAACTTGACCAAAAATCAGAAAATATATGACTGGTGACGAGTCCCATGATTTTCTCAAAACACTCAGAAGTTTAAAACAAACAAGCGATTCTTATTCTATTCGCTCTGGCAAATTCCATGATTCTACAAATTTATAGCTACGTAGTATTGGTAGCAAAGGCTACGAAAGTGATGTTTGGAAGGGGAAGGGAGGGTAAGGGAGAGGGAATTGCTCGGTGAATTCTCTTGACTGTTACTTTGAATATTTCTTCACTCATTTTTACTACTACCTCATTAGAGCCACCCCCATGCAGCACTGCACAGCTACTCGCTACAGTGAGAGGACGGACTACTCCAATATATTTCTCACGGTACATTTAGGTGATGGAATTGAGTAGAGATCACCTTTGATGTATCGCAAAATGGGAGATTTCAAGAGATCGCTTGTATATATATGTATGTATGTATGTATGTATGTATGTATGTATGTATGTATGTATGTATGTATGTATGTTGTGATGGCAATCTTTGTTAATCCATTTCAGGAATATGGTTAAAACTTGCCGAAGATACCGAACTTGATGAGAACAACTCTTCGGTAATGATCGCGTGTGCATATCGGATGTGGAAAGTATGCGGACTTCAGGTGACGTTATGATTTCAGTAAATTGTACAATTGACTGACTAATATTTTGCAAGTCCCCTCATATCCCGTTAACGATGAAGTGAAAATACTTGCGTCGAAAGCGAAAGTTCGACTTCTGATTTGTTGTGTAAAACCTCTGTTTGTGTATGGCTAAACGCACACCTCAGCTGCCTGTGCCTGGGCATCTAAACTTTCTCGTCATGCGCGCGACAGTTTCGGTTATAAGGCACGGAAGTCGCGTGCATGGTGGCTGGTTTCGACGTGTGTGCATGACTTTGGCAACCCTTTTTTGCGTATTTTGTCTTACACGTGTCAAAGTTTTTCCTGAAAGTGGTTTCATGCGGTTTCGATGCCTTTTTTTTGCCAAGAAACCTTGCGTAGTATTTAGGAATCGTGCGTATTGCTACAGTAACCCGCTTTCATCTGAAGAGAAAGCGGATCCCGTCAAAGTAGATGATCTAGTCAGAACCTCTTCAAGTTCCACCCTTCTGCCTGAGAATCAAAGGGACTTTGGAAATGTGTAGTCAGCTGGTAATCTGCCATTCACTCATATTGGTTCGACTGGAGCCGGAACTTCCCTCTCGAATTCTCAAATGAAAAATGTGTTTGTTTGTGGTCCAACTACAAATAATTCACGAGATATGATCAAGATGAAAAAACCTCCTCAGCGGGATGATGTTGATGCATCAAAAAATTTATTACAAGCCTTTTTTGAAGCTGGTGAAGAAAGCTACCACTCGGAAAGTAGTAGGAAACTTTTTGCGGTTGATGAGCCCAAGGATTTTCCAAATGGAAAGGATAGGCCTAATAAGACACCGGCGCTCAATGATGATTTTGAAATCGGAATACGGTGTGATTAAGTGACTATGAAAATCTTGTTCCCAGCACAAAATCCGCTGCTGAGAAGTTTCGGAAGTCAAGGGCAGTTTTCTTGAACAAGTCACTTCGGCACAGGGAACACACGCAAGAGACACCTGCGCGCGAGTAAGGTAATGATTCAAATTGGTTCCACGTTGTATGTGCTTGATCACAGGGAATGTTTTCATCCGATACCGTTGGAGAATGTTCACACGTATATAATAAGTATTGCACATGTCGTCCTCACTACTTGACTGACGAAGACGAAGCTCCAATTGATTAAAGAGTGTCAGTGCAAAGGTTTGAGATTAGTGTAGAAGTGAAGGAATGCCGTGTATCAGCCATATGTTTGATCTTGTAAATTCAGGAGGAAGAACGTTATCCAAAACTTCCTCCTGTTTACTGAATGGAGAAGGAAGTAAGATACGATGTCACATGCCGGCTTGTTTATTTTTTGCGTTGTCGAATTCCACGCTTTGCGTTGTTGTAGTGTAAGAAAATATTCGGAGGGATGTAATAGCTTGGGTCTGGGAACTTCTCCCTTGTCACGGCGTCGCAAACGCCGCACCCGCCGCGTATCGCAGGATTGCGATGGAAGTTTGGAGCGCGCAATTTGTGAAGTAGGGAGTCCTTTAATTATTTGAATTGGCTGACCGCTTCCTTCAATTTCAATGCCGCCGCTTACATAAGAGGAGTCATTTTAATTAATCAAGTCTAATAAACATGAAAACGAAAAAGAAACGGAAGAAAAAACGATCAAACTCAATAAAAAAGCAAGGCAATCAACGAAAAATTTCGCGTCCTATCGATTGGCGGGGAGGCAGGGTGAGTACGGTAATTGCAGTGACATTTGCCGCATGCCGCAAGGGAGAATGCCGCGATAGGGGAGAAGTTCCGTTACCCTAATAGCTTCTATATGCTCGTAATATCTTTTCAAAATAAACTCTCATTTCGAGTAAAAATAATGGAGCTATGATATCATACTTCTTTCAATTAAGTCCATTTCACAGCACAAATGCGTAAACGGTAATTTTCAACTTGCAGGAAGTCCTGAAATGTTCTGAGATGATTAAAATTGTCTTGTCCAAATCTATGATTGTGGCTTCAAATTTTCAAGCCTTCCAGAAGTGCACTGCAACACTATCATGTGAACCGCGTCACGGAAAGGGCGGCCTTCTGGATCATGCTCGTTTATATTTGGCCAAAGCGAAAAAGCGTTGTAAAATGTGTGATTTCAGACCCATTACGTTTCGCAGAAAGAGCAGTTCCTCAAAATGCCTTTCCCCATTAGTCTTTTCCATTCCGTTACAGACTCATTGTTGTGTGATGTTGAAGGCTGACCATCATCACAATTTCAACAGTGCTCCCTATTATGGAGCCTTAACTGCTGAGTGAGTTTATGCTTTTAATTCTTCTCTTAATGTATCACGCAATACGTCGATTATCTGAAGGACTTACGAAGACGTGGAAAAGCTGATTCGTTTCTGGAGTTGTTGCTTCCCAGGTGCGGCTTTTTCCTTTCGACTCTCGATGAATTTTTGCACGTGAAATCTTGGATGCTTTTTTTATGCAACAGTTTGATGGTTCGTAACAAATTTTCAGGGCTTTCTTCACGTGAAATAATTAAGTGCATGCCATCTTTGGCTGAATAATTATATGTCGCTCTTCCCAAAACAGAGTTTGCAACCCCATCAGTTGGTCGTTCCCCACATTACGATGACTTTAAACGGTCAACGATCAATTCTATGTGTTAGCTTCGTAGAGCCGTAGGTACTTTTTTCTTTCAGAGATATTTTTTTGAAGCATATTTTATATTGGACTTCACACAATAATTTCAGCTGAATGATGCGTGAATTTGCCAGCCCGTATTAATATTTTGCCAGAGGCAGACATGATAACGGCTTTTATTCAACCGTTCTTTTTGCACATTATGCAAATGGGTGCTGGAAGGGTGTGGAGAAATGCGACTGTTTTAGGACTGCTGAGATAGATGTCGAGTCCTTGGTCGTTAAATTGGTGATTTTAGTATATTGGTTGCAGTTGTGCTATGATGAGGGTCTACTCGTAGGATATTGCATTTCTCCCTCCTAGTATGTGTGAGCAACAGGAAAGAGACCAGTTCAAGTGAATGACATGGTGTATTGGCGGTTCAGTGGCTTTATATTAATAACTCCGGTGATTACGGAGTGAGAATGCAACAATCCTGCTATATATAACTCGCTAAGCGTGTCTGTTGGTGTGTCGGTGTGTTTGTGTGTGTCGCTGTGTGTGTCCGACCGGAAGTTCATAACTCTTGTTCCCGTGCACCTAGAGCGTTCAAACTTGGTAGGAGTACGGGGGGCCGGATACGAACACATATGGCAGGTAGCAGGACCGGACTTCGCCTACAGGATTACTATAAAGCGCTTCGTCTGTTGTTCTGCCTCTCTGTCTGTCTGCCGTTCTGTCTGTCGTTTTGTCTGTCGTTCTGTCTGTATGTCTGTCACGTAATTCCTTAGCTCCCTCAGATCTGCTTAGAGAAACCGGGTCAAACGTGGGATGGGTGGGCGATGTCCCGAGAAGTATAAAGCACACATCAGTTGGCGAAGCCCCGCCCACAGTGGGCGTGGCGTACATCGAAATGAGCTGTACTGAGGACCATGTTTTCAAATTCAGCCATAAGACGGCTTCAAAACTGAGGTTTAAAGGTGGCTAGAGGTGTGGTTTGGTAAGTCAGATCGAACTAGGAAGGTCTGCCCCCCGATGGGCGAGGCCTTCTCCAAAAATGCAATGCTTTATGAAAACATTTATAGCTCGATTTGAGAAAGCCAACAGAGCAGGGGAAAGTTGGTGGACCTAGAAAGTACAAACTTGGTAGGAGTACAGGCGACAGGATGGGAACACTTATGGCTGATGGCAGGACCGGACTCCATCCACAAGGGGCGGAGTTTGGGCGAAAATTCATAACTCCTGTCCCCATGGACCTAGAAAGTTCAAACTTGGAAGGAGTACAGGCGACAGGATGTGAAATTTTCATGGTGGCTGGCTGTGCCGGGCTCCGCCCACAAGGGGCGAGGTTTGTATGAATAACTTAAATTTGGATCTAGAGCGTTCAAATTCGGTAGGAGTGCAGGCGGCACGATGGGAACACTTATGCTGGGCGGCAGGACCGGACCCCTCCCACAGTGTGGGCCAGTGGGCGGATTTTGGTGGAAATTCATGGCTCCTGTTGCCGTGGACCTACAATGCTCAAGTTTGATGGTTGGTGCAGGCGGGAAGCCATTGTAACACGGGAAGGAGGGGAGCCCGGCGTCAGCCGGGCGAGCAGATATATTGTGTATCAGAAGCGTTGCTTTGATAAATTACATGTTTCAAAATCAAGTGTTATGTACACCATGCTAATACTCCAGCCGGCTGGACAAACTTCTCTATTACCCATCATACACCCTTCTTGAACTGCTTGCCGGTCAGTCCGAATTTTCGTGATCTAGCGGAAAAACTCCATGCTTCCCTTGAGATAGAAAAAAGATGGCCGCTACAGAAGTGTAGGGAAGAGGCTCAGATGATAAAGGTCTAAATGAAAATAAGAAGCCCATGTGGTTCCGTCCCTTATGGCTAGAGTTCCCAGCGCACGCGATAGCGTGCGTAGCCGCCTGATTTCGCGCATTAGATGTTGGAAGTAAAGGCTAAATTGCCATTTCTGTTGAGTGTTTGATGGCGTTAATTGCATCACGACGAGTAAATACCTTCACCTCTTTCTGCCTCTAGAAAATATATGTTGGGCTGAACTGAGCTACCAGTGCTGTTCAGGCCTCCGAGGACAAAGATATTTCGCCAAACGTCCACTCATTTGACTGGAGAATCTATCTTTGCCGCATTCCGATATCTTGCTTCTCGTTTTATTGGTTCACCTCAACTCGAATAGATCCATACTGCCGCTTCACCGACAAACACTGTTGATGTGGCAACGCTGTTTACATATCTTCTTGAGTAGAAAAAATAGGAGTTTCTTAGGGCTATTGAGCTAATTTTTTCAGGTCGCGGTATGAAGTTGAAGTGTATCGACGTCGTTATGGGAAACTTCGTTCACTCGATCACGTTCGCACTCACTGGAGTAAAGCTGACAAGTTATGCAAAGTTTGTGACTTCAATGCACCTTGTCCAAGAAGCGTAAGTCATTCCAAGATTTGTGCGAGTTAGTATTTATCAGTCCCTCATCTTTCTACATGTCTACCATCATCATAAAGGTAAGCATGGAGGTATGCTATATACGGGACCAGCATCTGTAGAGTGAGCTTTTTAAACTGAAGTTTTCTGTCTGTTGATGTGCCTCTCTCAGGTCAATACAAAGGGTAGAGATGAAATACTATCGTAACCTCTGGTGAACCCTCTCGTTAGAGCTTCCCGTAAGCAGAAGAATTCTGTAGTTTCCTAGTTAATGGTTTTTTGTTGTGGTGCCAAAATAGTATAATTATCTGTAGGACCGAGAACGACAGGGAGCAACTTCGTCAGCTCTATAAGCGGTGTTTTTCCGGTAATTCGTCTCCTCATCGTTGGATTTTCAATGTTCTAATAGCATTTCGAAATCGCAATAGCGATCAGAGCACTATTCTTATGCGGATTTTAGGGCTTCCCGTTCATTTGAAGTGGGTTCCTCCTACACCATAAATATGCCAGGAATGTAGGCTTTTGATGATTTCATTCTTGAAAGGTCGAGACATCATAACATGGAATATATTTTTTTGTATTGAATTGGGTTATTAGGCACTAAGATATTGGGCGTTATCACAGCCTGCAAAGTTGCTTCTGCATGTTCGACATACAGTATTTACGACTGTCCGAACACTGGAAACATGCCCTTGCGCGACTCGGGTTTTTATCAAAATCGGTCCATTGGGCCTTCGAAGGATAGGAGAAGAATCAGCCAGCACCTTCTTTTTGCTACCAATGAGGGTCAAACTTTGAATAGCGATATCGATTGCAAACACCATTCCAACCAAGTTACAATGAATTCTTAGTCTCTTCCGCAAATGTTTATACAGGGTTCAAAACGGTCAATTCCTTGCCTAGCACGAGAACGCCAGATTCTTGATAAAGTACCGAATGAGGTGCATTGCAGCATTTTCCTCTTCTCGTTTGACTTTTGTTAATTGCTGTTATCTCTTTTAGCATGGAACAATTCTAGCGATTACTGCAAAATATTATAACAAAAATAAAATCGGATAATTACTTTTTGCTCAGATGCTCCCCTGCGTTGAACTTGAATGTTTGCAAATGGGCGCCAGTTCTACAAAATTAACAGCTGACCATTCTTTAAAGATAGACGTTAATGGTTAGTTTTCATGACTCATCATCTTAGTAAAGCATGTCATTCTCGACTTGTGTTACGAAAGGAAGTTTTGCAAATATTCATGTGCAGATCCAACCTAACAAGCTTACCTTATTTTGGAACCAACGCGGTATTTTTTTTGCTTGACTGTTTGCTCAAGCTGATCCGTATTCGCTTCCAACAAGCCTTACCGTAGTTCTTCTGGCTTAATAACTCAACACGTTCTACATCTGATTGTTATTAACTTTCTAATTACTGCCAACTAAAACATTTCGCTCTTCTCTTTTCTATTATAATACTCATCACTATATCACCTCAATTCTCTTTCGATGTTTTCCTGCATCAAAAATGATTGGGCACCTTTGTCAACAAAACAAGAATATTTGCCTGAAGAATCGCGTTTTTAGAATGAACGCGAGCGCTTTATATAAAGTAAGGAAGTTTTTCCCATGACATCATCCCGTGGATGTGCCACCCTTGAAGGAGGAGCTTTGCTGAGCGCGAATATGTTCTTCTGATTTTGCCCTAAGCCCAACCCATCTCAAACTTGACCTGACTTATGCAGGTGCTTTCTAAGGTAATATCGAATTTCTGTACTATTGAACGAATAAACAAACAACTAGACGCAAGCGCTTCACATATGATGAGCTGTCGAATAGATTTCGTTTAAGTTCCAAATTTAGAAACCTTCATCTGGCTACTGAGGTATTATGGAGTGGATAAATCTTTGGAGTGCGCATCTGTGAACGAAATTCACATTTAAAATTAGAAATTTCGATTAGATTAGATTTCTATGGATTTCTATGAATTTCCGGTTATGTTTCTGGGGGTTACGCGCCTAGTCTGGAAAACAGGTTAAATGTCGAAGGTATTTCAGGTAAAAATCCTTCCTGATCCAAAGGTTCTTTGCCCAAAAAGCCTAACCTCTTTCCTCCCTCAGTTGGCTGCGAACGGATGGATGAGTCGTCCGTAGTATAGGGATGTAGCACGACGGTAAATAATTAGATGGTGTATAAGAATTAGGGGATATTCCCCAATTTGAACAATTTGAACGATATTAACCTATCTAGTATTACTTCCTAGCCAAGCTTAAATGACATTTCACGTGAATCCACATCGTGCCTACGTGACTTTGGTAGGACGCACAAACGGGCATACAAACAG